>CAUYQV010105124.1:0-17220 GCA_963574575.1 Galagoides demidoff | reverse complement strand
GGCTGGATTTGAACCTGCCACCTTAGGTGTATGTGGCTGGCTCCTTAGCCACTTGAGCCACAGGCACTGAGCCGATATTTATCTATTTTATAAAGCCTAAGAAAAATCCTAAAATCTGCCTTAAAAACCTATTTTAATAATCAAATTTTACATTTACTTAAATTTCTGAAATCAAAAAGGACGCAATAAAATAGAAATAACATAGGGTTTAAACATAAGAGCTAGGTTTAATCCTTATGCCAACCAGTGACAGAAGGACTTTAGGCTAATTACTGTACAACATGAACTCAAAGCCTCATTTCTCCTCCGTAACACCTAATCATTGAAAATTATTCAAGTACTAAGTTGAGAGGCAGATTCCCAATTATAGCATATGATACTGATATCATAGCTGATGCACAGTATTTGCCATTTCTCTCCTCTTAAAATCATTTCCTACCACTGCAGGGTCTGTTAATGGTGAAGTACCTTGGTTAGAAAGGTCTTCCCTCAGATAAAAATTATAGAATGTGGACAAAAAACACAAATTTCCAAGGCTCTGGAAAGTGACTAAATGTAGGCAGAAACTGGAGAGAAGCCTTCTTCTCACAAAAAAAGGGAAATACATGTTGATACCTTCCTGTCTATGACAGCAATTTTCTTTTCCTTTTTGTTTGAGACAGTCTCACTATGTTGCCCTCAGTAAATACCGTGGCATCACAGCTCACAGCAACCTCAAACTCTTGGGCTTAAGTGATTCTCCAAGTAGCTGGGACTACAGGCGCTCATATCAATGCCTGGCTATTTTTTGTTTAGCTGACCTGGGCCAAGTTCAAACCTGCCACCCGCAGTGTATGTATGTGGCTGGCACCAAGCCTATGACAGCAATTTTCAAATGTTTTAGACACAGGAACCCTTTCTAAATTACTGAGGATCACATATTAGACCTGAAGAAGGAGAAAATTCTAAGTTATTTTTTATTTGAGGTGATAGTGAAATAATATCTTAAAGTCCTAAGATTTTCTAGAACAAAAATATTAAGAATGGCATTGTTTTACCTTTGAAAACAGGTAAAATTTTGAAATGCATAGTTTTTTTGTTTTTTGTTTTTTTGGGCAGTTTTTTGGCTGGGGCTGCATTTGAATCCGCCACCTCTGGCAAATGGGGCTGGTGCTTTACTCCTTGAGCCACAGGATCCGCATAGTTTTTTAAAAAAAAGGTAATTGGATTCTCATATCTTTTCTGCATTCAGTCTTTGCAATCCATTGTTCTAATCAAAGCATATAAAGCAAATTTGGCCTCATAAACATAATATACCTAATTGGAAAAGGCAGGACCTTGACAACCCTTAGAAGCTCTCAGGGACAGAGTTCTTCAGCTCACATACTGAGAACTGCTGACCTAAGTATGTTCTAATCTGTGCACAAGTCAGGGGAGCAGAAACATTTAGCTTTACTAAATTTAGGTGATAACAGACAAAGTTCAAGGCTGACAGGGCGGTTCTAAAGCTGAGGCGTAAATTCCAGAAGAAGCCAACAAGGGTTAAGCTCCAAAATTACATAAAATTGCCTCAAACCTTAGCTATTTGCTAAACCAATTATGTGCAAAGGGCACAAAAAGGAGGAGCCTGGAAGAAATTTTCAGCTGTTGTGACCATTGAGAAGAAGAGAATGGAATTTTAATCCAGCCAAACAACTGTAAACTAGAACAAAAAAAGGACTCTTGAGAAGAGCTTAACAGAAATGTAAATTGTGAATGAAATCTGTTTACATAATTTTCATAGAAACACAATAGAAATTTTATGAATGAAAATTTATGCTTACATTATAACAGAAATGTAGACTATATTTTACCTCTATATTTCATTCATAACATAAGTGTAAAAGTTTAAAAATATTGGATAAACAGACACATACTAAAAAAAAACCCTGACAAAAACCAAACAATAAAAAGCCAGGAAAATATAACCTATACTCAAGAAAAACATATTCTTGACAAAAAAACAGCAAACCAACCCCAATACAACCAAGATAATGCAACTGGCTTTAGACTAGTTATGATAAATAATGCTCAAGGACTAAAGAAACATTAGAGAATTAAAAATTTTAAGAACCAAATGGAAATTCTAACCCTAAAAAGTAAACTAACCATATTGAAAAATATACCAGATGGACTTAACTGCAAGTTAAAAACAGAAGAGTAATCAAACTTAAAATTATCTAAACTAAAGAACAGACAGAAAAAGAAAAGACTGAAGACAACAGAGAACCTCAGAGATTTACCTACCTGTGGGACAGTATAAAGAGGTCAAATGTAAGTATAACTTAAGTCACAGAAAAAGTAGAAAATGCAGCAGAAAAAACATTTCAAGAAACAACAACCTTGGCTCAGGGCCATAGCTCAGTAAGTAGGACGCCTGCCACATACACCGAGGCTGCGGGTTTGAGCCCAGCCTGGGCCTGCTAAACAACAAAGTCAACTGCAATCAAAAAATAGCCCCGTGTTGTAATGAGTGCTTGTAGTCCCAATTCGGGAGGCTGAGGCAAAAGAATCCCTTGAGCCCAAAAGCTTGAGGTTGTAAGCTGTGACACCACATCACTCTACCCAGGGTGACATAGTGAGACTCTGTCTCAAAAAAAAAGAAAAACAGTATTAATAACCCCAATATGGTAAAAAACAAAATACCTCTTCCAATAATTAATAGACTCTAAGAAGGGGGAAAAACCCCTGTGCATATCACAGTCAGATGGCTTAAATAAGGTTTTTTTTAAAGAACAAAATTTTAAAAGTAGTCAGAAAAACACAAAGTCAAACAAAAATATGAATATTATCTACCTTCTTATCAGAAACTATACAGAGAAAACAATGAATGTACATCTTTATATTATTTTTTGAGGCACAGTCTCACTATGTCGCCCTGGGTAGAGTGCCATAACATCACAGCTCACAACAACCTCAAATTCTTGGGCTTAAGCAATTCTCTTGGCTCAGCCTCCCAACATCTGGCTATTTTTATTGTTGTTGTTGTTAATGCAGTTGTCATTGTTGTTTAGTAGCCCTGGGCCAGGGTTTGTGTATATGTATGTGTATGTGGCCAGCACCCTAAACCACTGAGCAACCGGCACTGAGCCAAGTGTACAACTTTAGAGAACTAGAAAAAAAATAACTGTTAAGCTAGAATTCTTTAGCAACACTATTCTTCAAAAACAAGGTAGTGGCCCTAGCTCAGTGGGTAGGGTGCTGGCCACATACACCAAAGCTGGGAGGTTCGAATCCAACCCAGGCCAGCTAAAACAGCAACAACAACTGCAATAAAAAAAAAAAAAAAGCCAGGCCTTGTGGCAGGTGCCTGTAGTCCCAGCTACTTGATAGGCTGAGGCAAGAGAATCGCTTGAGCCCAAGAGTTTGAGGTTGCTGTGAGCAGTGATGCCACCGTACTCTATCCAGGGTGACAGCTTAAGACTCTGTCTCAAAAAATAAATAAATAAATAAAAATTAAAAAAATAAAAACAAGGTAGGTAAGCTAAAGATACTTTCAGATAAACAAAAACATAATTTGTAGGCAGCCAAAAACATGGCAGTTCCCTCAAAAACTAAAAATAAATTATCAAATGCTCCAGCAATTCCACTTCTGGGTATAAATCTAAAAGAACTGGAAAGCAGGAATTTGTACAGCTACTGGTATATCCATTTCCATAGCAGCATTAGTCATCATAGCTGAAAGGTATAGAAGCAACCCAAGTATCCATCAACAGAGGAATAGATAAATAAGGTGTGGTATGTACATATAATTGAATATCATTTAGCCTTAAAAAAGAAAATTCTGACACACACTACAACCTTAGATGAACCTTGAAGACATGTTTTATGAAATAAGCCAGGAATAAAAGGGCAAATACTATATGATTTCACTTATGAGGCACCTAGGATAGTCAAATTCACAGAGACAAAAAGTAGAAGTCAGGTTTAATGAGTTTAGTTAGAGCTGATGAAAAAGTTCTTGAGGTAGATGGTGGTGATGATAACACAACAATGTAAAAGTACTTAAGTACTTTAAAAATGGTTAATATTAGTATATTTCACCACAATAAAAATATTTTTTAAATCAACATAATTTACCATATTCAGAGAATAAAAGAGAAAAGTCATATGATTATCTCAACAGACGCTAAAATAAGATTTGTTTATCCTAAATACTCATTTACACACATGTATAAAACCTTTCACAGGTGAAGAAAACAATTTCCCTTAATCCTTATAATGACAACTAATAAAAAGCCTACTTAAGTGTTGAAGCATTGAACATTTCCCCCTCACATTGGTAAGAAGGCAAGGAGGTCCACTCAGCAGTTCTAGTCAACATTTTACTGAAGGTCTTGGATAATGCTATAACAATGATAAATTTATAAAAATTGAAAAGAAAGAAGCAAAGCTGTCCCAATTATGTTGCATGTCCCTACTTGCAAGCAACATAATTATTAATGCAGAAAATGCAAAAGGACAAAATAACTACCATGTTTCCCCAAAAATAAGACACTGTCTTCTGTTTATTTTTTTCTCAAGAAGACACACAAGGGCTTATTTTCAGGGGATGTCTTATTTTATTAAGTATAATACAACAATCTACATTTATTCAAATACAGTTAAGTCATCTTCTTCTGGAACCTGACAGGGGGAGCCAACCTTGTTGGTGAGGCTGGCGCTAGTGATGCATGAACTCCTTTCCCCTAGCTGTTCGCAAGTTCACATGTGCGCAATAGGATGCCTGTGATCGAGGTTACCACCCGCACACCCGCACAAGTGCAACTAGCTCGGAGAAAGGAGCTGTGGCAGATAAAAGGTATTCCAGTCTTCCTTACTGCTCGGCCGAAATGCTGCATAGCCATGCCCATCACTAGGTCTTATTATCAGGGTAGGGCTTATATTTAACAAATGCATAGAAATCCTGCAAAGGCTTATTTTTTGGGTAGGTCTTGTTTATGGGGAAATATGGCATGATTAGTAAGTATGTTAAGCCATGCCTGGAGATACAAAGTCAACATACAAAATTTTACTGTATATCCATGGATTAGCAACAAACAATTGGAAAATAAAACTATTAAAAAAATTCCATTTATAATTCCATCATAGTACATAAAATACTTGGCAAAAAATTTATTAGAACTGTACAAGACTTCAACCAAAAATTACAAAATATTACTGAGAAAAACTAAAGATGACATAAGTAGAGAGATATGCCATAAGCATAATTGGAAGTTTCAAGAATGTTAAAATTTCACTTCTCCCCAACATAATCTAAAAATTCAACACAATCCTAATTACAGTCCCAGCACAATCATAATATTTTTTATAGGAATTGGCAAACCTATTCTAAAATTCATAATTAAAAACTGAAGAACCTAAAATAGACAAAACAATCTTGGGAAAATAACAAAAGTTTTTGAGAATTTAAATTAACTAACTTCAGAATATACAAAAAGCTATTCAGTGATTCTAAACTGGGGGCAATTTTGTCTCTCAGTTGGTACTTGGTAATGTTGGGATACAATTTTGGTTGCTACAACTGGGAGCATACTATAGTCATCTAGTAAGTAGAAGTTAGGAAAACTGCTAAATATTGTATAATGCATAAGACAGCCCCCTAATAATCCAGCCAAAAATTTCAACAGTGCCAAGGCTGGGAAACACTAAGCTAGGATAATCAAAGTAATACTTTACTGACATAAGACAGTCAAATAAGTTAATGGACCAGAATACAGATTCCAGAATAGGCCTTTTAGGTCAATTGTTCACCAAAGGTGACAAATCAACTCAATAGAAAAAGAAGTGTCTTCAAAAGAAAGTTCTAGAACAGGATATCCATATAAAAAAATGAACCTTGATCCCTATCTCACACCATAACCATAAACAGTCACTCAAAATGAATCAGAGATCTAAACAAAAGTTCAATTATAAATGATAAAGTTTCTAGTAGAAAACATAAAAACATCTCCATAATCTAGCAAAACTATTATCTGAGAAAAGACTTAGAGAATACAAAAAAGAACTAAATGAACTCCTACAACTCAATAAAAACATAATTAAATTTAAAAAATGGTCACAAAGAACTTTGGAATATACATTTCACAAAGGAAGACATACAAATGGATAATAAGCAAATGAAAAGGTGGTCAACATCAGAATTCATTACAGAAATAAAAATTAAAACCACAATGAGAAATACAAATTAAAAGCACAAACTACATACTCAGTAGGATAACTAAAATTTATAAAAGTGAAAACAACCAATTGTTGGTGTCAATGTAGAGCAACCCAAACTCTCACGCGTTGCTATCTTGTCCGTAAAATAGTAGAAACAGCTATAGCAATTTAAGTTAAACATACACCTATCCTATTACCCAATAATTCCACTCCTAGGTATCTACCCAAGGCAAATAAAACAGCAGTCCACGAAAAGCCTCATACAATAATGTTCTGCTTTATTCATAATAGTCAATTATGAATTGACTATTGAATTAAACTTTCCTAGCATAAAGAAAAGATAAATATTTAAGGTGAATATCCTAATCACCTTGATTTGACTGTATGAATCTATTAAATTATCACAAGTACCCTAAAAATATGTACAGTTATTACATATCAATTAAAAATAAAAAATAAATTAAATTTTAATCTTCTTTATCACTTATCTCCCTCACTAGAATTTACATTCAGTGACAACACAGATCTTGTTCATTGTTTCTTCACATCTGGGGCACATAGCTGGTACTCAGTAAATACGGGTAAAACAAAAAAGACTATCACAGCTCACAAGTATCCAGTTTAGCTCTCTTTCTGGTAGTATAAATTTTGCCTTTAAACTTATCACATCTATACCAATTGTCATTAATGTATCTGTCAAATGGAATAGAATGATCTTGTTTGATAACTCGTTTTCAAAAATGTAGTATTTTAATATAGTAAATCAATTTTCTCTATATATTCCCATGAACCCACTTTTTCTGCTTATATTCATGTGGCTAACCAAGAAAATCATAATGCTTTTTTTCAAATTTAAGATTAGTATTGGGGTACATACAATTAGGTTACCCTAATGCTTTTTTGATACTTTCAAATTCTGTTATTACCACCATAAAAGCTGAAAACTTCTAGCAAATACTTAGAATTAAGAGTCCCTTACAGAGGAATAAACTGCAGTTAAATTATTATTGAGTTAATAGATTTGTAATAGTAATCAATTCTACTTCCAAAGAATTATCTAACCAACAAAATCAAACTGTTAAAATTCCTTCAGTGAATCCAGAAAATCTAGGTTTATTTCTCAGAGTATAATCTCTAGCAAACATTTGGAGTATGGTTTATGAGTAAATTACCAATATCTTGAATTAGTATTAGAGTTCCATATCAATTTTAAAGAGTAATTTTTTCATTCTGAAATAAAATCCTCAAAACATAGTAAGTTATAAAGGCAGGAATGGGGGAATGTTATTAGTGGTAAAATAAAATACAAAACTTGAGTAAAATAGCTGTCAGTGGTGAAATCTACATTTTTCCTCATTAGTTAAGCAATATATTCTACCCAAGAAGCCATGCTTCTGCTACCAACCAAAAAATCCAACTAAAAAAACTTGAAGAAAGATTTTTCATTTTTTCTTTTTTGGTCGGGGCTGGGTTTGAACCCGCCACCTCTGGCATATGGGGCCAGTGCCCTACTCCTTTGAGCCACAGGCACCGCCCTGAAAAAAGATTTTTTAACATCCCAAGGAAGAAGGCAAAAGAGAAGTAAACATCAAGAGAAACAAATAAAATCACTCACAAAGGATATTATACATAAAACTTTATTATTTAAAAAATATTTCACAAATGTCTTACATGTATCATTTGTCACAGATTCAAATCCAAATTCTTCCAGATGCCATTTGATGTTTATATGGATTATACATAACTTTAAAAAACAATGTGTCAAATGCAGCAAAGGGCTGGAAAATAGACTATTCAAAGTAAATACTCATTTAGAGACACCAGCAAATAGATCTGACCTTTTCAAGTGGCTTTCCCAAAGAGTTTCCAATCAGTTTCCAATCATTCAAAACTTCTTCAACTTTGGAAATAAACCTAAGAAAAAAGGAGAAAGTGTTCTAAATAATCTTTGTCATACAATTTCTTTAAAAAGGTACTTTTTATATTTTAACATTTTGACCAGAGATGGGTCCATAAGTTTAGTGCCTAAGGTATGGAAATGGAATAAAAGTAGAAATAATCTTTAGCTCAAGAATTATGACTCATTTATGTCTACTGCTTACCCAATAAAAGCATTGTCTTCTATAATATGTAAGTTGTAAATTAATAAAGCACTCCATTAAAATGGATACCATAAATTAGGACAGGAGTAAAAACTGACAGACTAAAATGATACTATTAAAGATAATTGGGAAACCAATAATCTCTCCCCTACCCTCAAAATAACTGACCTATTTAATTAACTTTTCCTTTACATATATTTAGGAATTCCCTGATTTGCCCTTTTCCACCCCCAAAAGAAAACATTATTTGGGAATTTTGCTCATTCAGTTAAAGTAAGTTTTTTGTTTGTTTGTTTTGTTTTGTTTTTCCAGACAGAGTTTCACTTTGTTACCCTTGGTAGAGTGCCGTGGCATCACAGCTCACAGCAACCTCCAACTCCTGGGCCTAGGTGATTCTTTTGCCTCAGCCTCCTGAGCAGCTGGGACTACAGGTGCCCGCCACAACGCTCGGCTATTTTTTGTTGCAGTTTGGTTGGGGCTGGGTTCAAACCCACCACCCTACGTATATGGAGCCAGCTCCCTACCCACTGAGGGCACCGTCCTTAAAGTTTTAAGAGATAGCTGACAAGAAATTACAAGCAGGTTCAGCGATGTAGCTCAAGTTGCTAGGGCACCAGCCACATATATTGGAGCTCGCAGGTTCAAATTCAGCCTGGGCCCACCAAACAACAATGACAACTATAACCAAAAAAGAGCCAGGTGTTGTGGCGGGTGCCTATAGTCCCAGCTACTGGGGAGGCTGAGGCAAGAGGATCTCTTAAGCCCAAGAGTTTGAGGTTGCTGTGAGCTGTGACGCCATGGCACTCTACTCAGGGCAACAGCTTGTGTCTCAAAAAAAAAAAAAAAGAAAAGAAAAAGAGATTACAAGTGGATTTGTCAGCTTTGAGGAACAATTGACAGATTTTAAAACAATTCACTATCTAATCTTTAAATCCAATGAGCAAGACCTCTTAAAAAGAGAACTGAACTTTGGGCAACATGCTCACCATCAGCAAATACAAACTGTCAAATCTCAATAACAGTATTAAATACATATTAAGAGACACCTTTTAGCAGATTTTTTATTATCCTAAGAAGCTGACTTCCTACATAAGTATGATGCAATCTAACAGCAACAGTGCTCCCTAAAATATCTAGGAAGTACTACTAGAATTAATTATAGTAATACTGTATTTCCTTCAGTAACATTACAAATTAATATTTACACGTTTTAATATAACAATGATAGTAATAATCATTTTATAATTCAATTGCTTATAATTCCTCTTTAAAATTAAAAGAAGCACTAATTCACTTTTACAGGAGTTAAATGACAATCATTAGTTCTGAAAATGAGTACTCAAGAAATAAGTTTACCTGTTTACAAAAAAGAATAAACATCTATAGATGAGCAAAAATTTACATGAAATGTATACTGCCTTTATAAAGGTAAAAAACTGGAAGCTACCTTAAAGTCCAAATGCAGCAGTAATAAACTAATGAAATATCCACTCGGTGGACTAATATGCACCCATTAAAAATGTTCTGAAGAATGTTTAAGGAAATAAGAAAATGTTCATATGTTAAATGAAAAAATGAAAGCTGCAGAAATTATTAATGATTTGATCCAAAAAGTTCATAACAGATACACATTAGAAGGAAATAAATTACTAGCAATTATCTCCTGGTTTTAAGTTCATAGGTGATTTTTATTTTTTATTTTACTATGAGGTATTATTGTTAATGTAACAATAATTTAAAATATAGCTTTCACAGTAAAAGGAGGAACTTTTTTTTTTAAATAATTTAATAAGAGACTATTTCTTTTCTTTTTTTTTTTTTGCAGTTCTGGCCAGGGCTGGGCTCAAACCTGCCACAGTATATGGGGCTAGCACCCTACTCCTTGAGCCACAAGCACCACCCAAAAGGAGGAATATTATATTTACTATATAAATTCTATCAATAGTAGCTAAAGAAGAAAATTTGGACCCTAGCCCACAAGTATTGAGATTTGACTAGAAAAATTAAGTAATTTTTTTCCTTAAAAGCTCTCTAGGTCTTAGCTGAAGGTTCATTTCTTTATTCTTTTTTTTGAGGGGGGTGATTTTAGACAGATCCTCAAGCTGTCCCCCTGGGTAGAGTGCCATGGCATCACAGCTCACAGCAACCTCCAACTCCTGGGCTCAAGAGAGTCTCCTGCCTCAGCCTCCCAAGTAGCTGGGACCACAGGTACCACCACAATGCCCAGCTATTTTTTGGTTGCAGCCATCATTGTTGTTTGGCAGGCCTGGGTAGATTCGAACCAGCCACCTTAGGTGTATGTGGCTGGCGCCTTAGCCACTTGAGCCACAGGCGCTGAGCCACATTTCCTTATTCTTTATTCTGTATTTGGTTCCTTTGTTATCTTCTAAAACCAAGTTTCCTTCCCTTCCTAGCTCTTATATAAATTGGTAATTTCAGCCTCATTTGTAGTATTCGATTCTTGTTTGTCTCTTCCACTACAGTACCAGGGGTCCTCAAACTATAGCCCAGGGGCCACATGCAGCCCGCCGGGTGTTTTTGCAGCTGCTGCCTGTCCTGCTTAGCAGCCGACTTGTCTGGGGAAGCCACAGTCTGGCCCTCCAACGGTCTGAGGGACAGTGAACTTTCAGGCCCCCTATTTAAGTCAGAGGACCCCTGCTACATTCAGTAAGAGCAGAAACTGGCTGGGTGCTGTAGCTCAGTGGTTAGGGCACCAGCCACATGCTTTTGGGGCTGGTGTGTTCAAACCTCACCCAGGACTGCTAAACAAATAAACAAACAAAAAATAGCCAAGTGTTGTGGCAGGCAGCTGTAGTTCCAGCTACTAGTTCCAGCTACTAGGGAAGCTGAGGCAAGAGGGCAAGAGAATCGCTTGAGCCCAAGAGTTTGAGGTTGCTGTGAGCTATTTTATACCACTGCACTCTACCAAAGGCAACTAAGTGAGACTCTGTCTCTAAAAAAAAAAAAAGAGCAGAAACCATTATCTGTTTTTATTAACCACCACATCCCTAATGTTGTTTACTGAGCTTGATACACGGGCATTCAATAAGTACTTCTTCAATGGAGATATTCAATGGAGATGTGTAAATGCTAAAAAGTTATGAGCTTTTATGTAGCCCCTTCAATAAATTATCTGTATGGTTCACAACACACTGATAAGAACTTTCATTCAAACATTAAACTCGGCTCGGCGCCTGTGGCTCAACTGGCTAAGGCACCAGCCACATACACCTAAGGTGACAGGTTCGAATCCAGCCTGGGCCCGCCAAAACAACGACGGCTGCAACCAAAAAAAATAGCCGGGCGTTGTGGTGGGCACCTGTGGTCCCAGCTACTTGGGAGGCTGAGGCAGGAGACTCCCTTGAGCCCAGGAGTTGGAGATTGCTGTGGGGGGGATAGCTTGAGGCTCTGTCTCAAAAAATAACAAACAAACAAACATTAAATTCAAGGTTTAAGAGACTCCAAAGTCTCAACATTTTTCTCACAAATTGCGAAACAACAGTTTCACTCTACAAACTAGAGAATAAAAGTCAAAAACCAAATTTCCTGCTTTGTGACAGTTCTCATAACTGTGTTAACCATATTTTCCTACACAGAACTAAAGGGCTTAATAATCCACATCAGGGGGTGGTGCTCAAAGGAGTAGGGCACCAGCCCCATATGCCGGAGGTGGCGGGTTCAAACCCAGCCCCAGCCAAAAACTGCAAAATAATAATAATAATAATAATCCACGTCAGGATATTTTAAATATTTAACTAGGGGAAATGATCATTTTTTTCGTTTAAAACTGATGGTCCTTCATCTCAACTCCCCAAAATTTGAATTACATCTAACTACCTTCAAGACAATTATTCCAATTCAACAGGTCCACAACTGTACTCTTCCCACTCTGACACTTCCTTATCTTCATTCTTTCAGGCAAAAAACTGTAGTTCCATGTTTGATTCTTCATGTATCATCATGCTTACCTATCCAAATCTTCTTTGAATTATCTTACAATCCTCCCTCCTAGACTCCATTTCCCTCCAGTCTGCCAATCACCATCCTAACTATGAATCAAGGTTAAGTTTCTCACCTTTATTTTACCTCATGTCCTGAAATCACTTTCATCATATCACCTGGCCATTCTAAACTCAAAGTCTCTCACTATTGTCTTAACCAGTGGTTCTTTCCAAGTATGGTCTTCTGACCAGCAGCATCAGGATTATCTGGGGTCAAGGCAGAAAGCAAATTTTGGATTCCCAGTTCACACCTACCTACAGAATTAGAATCTCACAGGGTGGAACCTGCACAGGATCTGGATTCCTTTAGAGGCTGTCCATAACCTGATCCCATCTTCCTTATTTCCCTTCAATAGAAGGTTTACTCCAGTGAAGACAGATTTCTTCATAAAGTCCCAAAGGTTCTATTTGTCAGTTCATTCTCATGTCTAACCAACCACTTTCCACTTTCAAAGACCAGCTCATTTCCTGCCTTTTCTGTTCTACAAAAATACCTCCAACTATTGTAGCCCACAAATATCATCGCTACTAATCAGCTCACATTTTAATTATTTGCTGGTTTGTTTTTTTTTAACATACAGATCAAGTTTTTGTTTTTCCTTTAGTTTACAGCTTTGGATACACAGTAATTGCTCAATGCAGTCTTACTTGCATTTAGACTCTTGTTGTAGAGGGAGTACCACAGGTCAAACTATTATTCGGGCAAAGATCTTTCATAATTTCCCGTGCCATCTAATGGCATGACATCACAAATTTCCTCTCCTAACCTAAAAGATCATAAAACGTTGCAACAATCTAAATAACCTCAGCACCCAGAAAACTGAAGAATTTCTGCAACGAAGAACAGACAACTGCTCGATCTACACTATCACTCTTCCACAAACTTGGCTTTCAACAAATTTTAGTGTTATAATAATTTCACTCAGACAGCTGTCCACCTGAGTTTGACAGGCAAAGGAAGCCTGGGCACATTACTCACTGAAATGTAACAATTTGAATTACAGCGCTCCAAATCCAGCGACTGACTTTTTAAAAAGGTTATTCTGAAAGACAGGATGGAGATGGTAGGAGTGTGCAGATGGACAACCAGCAATACTCTAAAAACAGGTCTGTGCCTGAAAAGGATATACTGATGTAGACGAGAAGACAAACACATCTGCGAAACGTACTGCTTATAAATAACAATATGAGTTAAACGGAAATGAAAACAGAAATAGTAGAGAGAGCTTTGGAAACTGTTCTTTCAAGTGGGCAACAACCAGAAAATCAAAGGTCTAAGCAAAGTGGTCTGAGAGTAGAGCAAACAAACTTTTTATGAGAGCTTGAGTCTCAAGGGTTTGGCCGACGCGGGCGGGCCCGGACTTGTCAGACGCCAGATGCGGAAGAGGCTTGCAGCTGACCAGAAGAGAGGAGACAAAGGCCCGGGGCCCTCGGCTCTTATTTTTCCCGCAGAAGTGGCGTCACACGTGGTGTGGCCGAGTCAGGGGAGCGCCTGGGGGACACAGGGGCCTAAAGTGCTGGTAACCAAAGATACGACTCACTCACCTCTCCCATTCCGAGGCAGTAGTGAAGTCGGTGATCTCAAATACCTCGGACTCGGGCTGCGGGAAGAGGATGGAAAGAAAGAGATTGAGCCCTGGGAAACGACGCCGAAGAACGAATTTAAGACAGTGACAGAGATAAGTAAGGAGCTAAGAACTCACTTCACTGTCAGCCGCCATCTTGAGGAGTTCCTACTAGCGTTAGGGCTGCCGGGAAGAAAAGCTGAACCACTAGGGGAGGAGGGCGGTGAGGTGACTTGGGCGGGGCTTATGTGAGACCCCGCCCCCTGGCAGTGAGTCCCGCCCTGGCCAGGAGAAGTTGTTTTGTCACCCCAAGTAGTGAAGAATTTAGTCTATCCCAGGGGTTAATAAAATTTGAAAATTGGGAAAAGGGTCATAAGCAAGGAGGCAGGACAAGGCCTTAGATTCCTATGAATAAGATGATATTAAAAAACCTAGATCATATTGGATTTATTTTGTTAAACAAAATTATGGGAGGCCATTGTTGTGGACTGAGCTTCTGCTGAGGCCCCAACAAGACCAAACCAAAATGGAGTCACTTATAGCAAATGCTACATAATAAAACTGAAATTTTAAAGAAGCAGTTAGGTCCCAAAACAGACCAGTGTTTTGTTTGTTTGTTTTTTACTTCCTGGAAACAGATTTCACCATAATAAGGAAGTCCCTCTCCCCACCCAACCTTACAAAAAAGTAACCTGAAGTAACTTGGGTTTGTCCTATTGTTCTTTTTCCTGTTCCCACCTTATAAAATCCACTGTTCTATTACCCAGGGGCACTTGAGACCAAATAAGTCCATTTCCTATGGTGACAGAGTGACGTAAATGATGCCTAAAGTTTTGATTCGTCTCTTAAAATTGAGAGGTAAACCAAAAAGGAAAAATTGTTAAGTTCATCCTAAAGCTGCCCCTTTACATATTTTAAGTTCATCCTAATGGTTTTTCCATACGTAATGAACTATAGCCTAAATAGATGCATAAACAAGGTATAACCTGCTCTTGTTCCAATAACAGAGTTTCAGCTAATCACAGGTAGCCAGCAGTTGGAATAAGTCAAATGCCAGCTGTAGCTAAGTCAGCTATTTCTGTACCTCACTCCCATTTTCCATACATCATTTCCCTTTTTCTTTCCGTAAATATTATCTGAGCATGTGGCAGACCCAGAGTTGCTCTGAACCTATTCTTGTTTGTGGGAGTGCCCAATTCTCAGATTGTTTCTTATTCAATTAAACTCTGTTAAATTTAGTTTGTCTTAAGTTTTTCTTTAAATAGTTTTCATTTAGTCTCTACTTATTGATTGCAAAGCACTAAGCTGGGTGCTGTAATACCTACTACCCAACAAGACCCCTCAAAGAACATAACCAGTTTGTTAAGTCATGAAATAATATCATCATGCTAGTTATCTAGTTTCTTGCAAGAACTACATGCTGTTCCATGAACACCTCACTTTTTATCCACTGGAGAACAGAAAGGGTGTCAGCTTGCAGCTGAAAATGCTATTTCACACATATCAAAAATATTTACAGAGAAAATGATATCACTTCTGGATTTGCTTCAAAGTAATGGGAAGGGGAAGTAGGTGGGGCTAGGAATGCAATTAAAGCGATGAGTGGATAATTGTGTAAGCTGGTGAAAGGTACATGGATGTCTACTGTGATATTTACTTTTGTTTAGGTTTGAAATTTTTCGTAATTAAAAGCTTTAAAAAAATCATACTGGGCACAGTGGCTCACCTATAATCCTAGGACTTTGAGAGGCCATTGTGGGAGAATTGCTTGAGCCCAGAAACCCAGGAGTTTAAGACCAACCTGAGGAAAATGACCAGATTCCCAAGTAGCTGTACTGCTAGCTACTTGGGTGCTGACGCAGGAGGATCACTTGAAGGTAAGAGTTTGAAGTTGATCTGTGATGACTTCAGAGCACTTTAGCCCATGCAAAAGACTCTGTAAGAAAGAAAGGAAGGAAGGGAGGGAGGGAGGAAGGCAGGGGAAGGAAAGACAGACAAAAACTTTAAATTAAATCTCATTTAATAAATTTTGCAACCCAAAGAGGGAATTTGGCGGTAGAGTACTAAGAAATGCAACTGCAATAATACAAATTCTTAATCTTACTTGTATTTCCAGTACTTTGAGACACTCAGGCTAGAGGACAATTGCTTGAAGTTAGGAGTTCAAGAGCCTGGGCAACATAGCAAGGCTCTGTCTCTATAAAATTATTTTTTAAAATAATAATATATAAGTTCTTAATCTTTTTTTTTTTTTTGAGACAGAGTCTCACTTTGTCGCCCTCGGTAGAGTGCTGGTGGCATCATAGTTCACAGCAGCCTCAAACTCTTGAGCTCAAGCAATTCTCCTGCCTCAGCCTCCCAAGTTACTGGGACTACAGCTGCCTGCCACAATGCCCAGCTTTTTTTTGGTGGTAGTTATCATTGTTGTTTGGCAGGCCTGGGCTGGATTCATACCCACCAGCTCTGGTGTATATGGTGCCCTCGCTGCAGAGCTACAAGCACTGAGCCTATGTTTTTAATTTTAATATAAGAATTAGAGATATCAAAACTTTGGTGATACAGAGAGACAAGGTGAGGAAACTACAGGTCAGAAGAATGTTATTGTCAGTGCTAAGCCTTGAACCTGTTTCTTTTTTAGATTCTATCCACTCCACTAGTGAGGTTACTACTGCTGTAATCTTTCCCAAAGGTCTGAACTTGCACCTTCATTCATGTTCAAGTATTCATTAAATACCTACTAGAAGCAATCACTATGCTAGCCTCTTGGGATATGAAAATGTATTATAGATATAGTTTCTGACTCCAAGGAACTCAAGGTCTCATGGAGAAACTGGAATTGCTATGAACAGAAAGAAGAGGTGCTACATATGTCAGCATCATGTTTAGAGAACAATGGTAACCTAGACAAGAAGAATCCTGAAGGACAGCTGAAGTATAAGCAGCCAGGTTAGGGTAAGTCATGGCTTATAAAGCTCTGAGGTTGGAAAGTCTAATCTGTCTAATGAACTGAACGAGAGCCTTACACATAAAGCGCGGTGTTTGTGATGAAGTTGAGAGAAAGTTGTGGGCAGACCATATAGGACCTCTTAGACAGAGTTAGATGTCATATGTAAACCAATTTACATTTTGTGAAAGTCTAGATGCTGTATGAAAAATACATGGGAGGGGAGCAAAAAAGAAGTAGGAATAGCTGGTGATGGGAAGGGAAGGGAAGGAGAGGAGGGGAGGGGATGGGAAGGGGAGGGGAAGGAAGGGAAGGGAGGGGAGGGGAGGGGAGGGAAGGGGATGGGAAGGGGAGGGGAAGGAAGGGAAGGGAGGGGAGGGGAGGGGCGGGAAGTCGAAGGAACGGAGGGGAATGGAAGGGAAGGGAAG
>CAUYQV010105123.1:0-14021 GCA_963574575.1 Galagoides demidoff | reverse complement strand
CTGGTATCAATTAGATATTTTATTTATAAATAAATTACTTGATGGATGGAACTGGAAAATGTTCTTCTTAGCAAAGTATCTCAAGAATGGAAGAAAAAGTATCCAATGTACACAGCCCTATTTTGAAACTAATTTATAGCTGTCATAGGAATGTTATAACCTAATGATAGCCTTAGAATATACCAGTCAGGTTCTAGTAATTTCTATGTAAGTTTGCCCAAATCCTTTTTCCTCCACAATTTAATTCAAGCTGATGATCCTTTCTTCCTCTGTCCTTTTCTTCCTTTCTTCCTTCTTGTCCTCCTTCCTCTCTTTCTTTCTTCTTTATTCCTGGAAGGCATTGTATCAGAAAATGGAGGAGAAATAGAGGAGTGTTAAGAGTCCTTGCTCTCAAGGACTTTCTAGTCTGCTAACAAAGATAAGCCATATATAAATAATATTATCTAAATAAATATAACTTTCATTTGTTCAGCATATTACTTTTCACATGCATTATTATTACAATCCTATTTAATGAAGATAGACTATGACCAATACCAAGGAATTTACAAAATTGTGTGAAAGTTAATAGAGATGTTACTTTTGGCTGTGGGAATTACAGAAGGATTTGTGGAGTAAGAATAGAATAGATAGAATTTTAGACTTGACCTCAAAAATAACTACAATTTGGACAAGAGAGCATTCCAGGTAGAAAATCTATAACAAGCAAAGATAAAGAGACAGGAAAACATGAGTGTTATTGGGGAATAAATAATATATGTAGAGTAACAGTGGGAGAAGATGAAACTCTTTTTTTTCATATATAGTATGTTGATACAGTAGATCTAAGTAAATGGATCCAATTTTGACCCATTCCTTACCTACCACCCTCTGTGATTTCTCATCCCAAGTAGAAAAAATCCAAGCTACTTGACTTGATGCATAAGGTCCTAGATGGTTAGGCTTTTATTAACCTCAGCTTTATCAGTTTCTGCTCCCTTGATTCCTAAGTTACAATACACTAGAAATCTTTGCTTCTTAAGCATACAAATTTGTTCGTGACAACATCTTTGCACCACCTGGAATGTTCTTTCTCCTAATCTTCTTGGTTGACTGTTCTTGTCATTCAGTTCTTAGGTCACCTTTCCATCACCTGATCTCTGAATTGGAAATAGCCACCTAGAATCTCAGGTATAAATACAATTTCTGAGGAAAGAAAGGAATGGAGTCAGGTCAGTCAGCAAATATTTATTGAGCACTTGCTGTTATAAAAGTGCTATCTACAAAAAAGGCAAAGGTGAATGAAACACAGTTCTTGCCACTGATGAGCTCAAAACTTACTCAATTTTTAAACTTTTTCTTCAAAAATCTTTGATTTTCTGAACTGTAGCACCTGCCTCTCAATCTTTTCTTGTCTTATCTTCTGGAATCACTTTTGGAGTTCTTCATATATATAGACAAAAATCATTAACACCCAGGACTCACAATTCTTTATCCCCTTTCTAAATTCCGATGACCCCCCACTTTTCCTAGGGTAACTCAGTCACTCAAACTAAGCTCTATTTCAACATTAAATATCCCTTGAAAAATGTTACCTCCAAAATATCTATTTTTGAAATTTCTAATTTTAATATTCTACATTTTTACAACTGTTCCTCTTTCTCTCCATTGAACTCACTGTTCATCTTCCTTGTAATCTCCAATTGGTACATACCAGTTCTCTCAGATTACATTCTAGTCTGAATTCATTTACCCTGAAATTAACCTGGGCCTCATGTCAATTATTTTAGCTATTCACTTGCTACCACCTTGGAATTTTTGGCTTTCTATCATTTCTGCCAATCTATACCACTGGGAAAATTTATATATTAATTTTGTTCCTGTTTTTGGGCTGCCAGAACTACAGGAGAAAGTCACAAGACTATATAGTTCAAAATTTAATACTGTCTACTCATTTTCCAAATTAGGAACATTGGCATTATCCATCACTCTTCCATCTATCATGCTGCACACATTTGATCTATCAACACAAATATTATCACATTCTGAGTTCATTCTGAGTGATGCCTTCACATACCTCTTTCTCCAGACCAACTTGTTATCAATCCTCAAATCGTATTCCTTTCATGTCCCTGATCTGCCAAATTGTTAGTCCCTATCCATGCTTTACTATATAGAGTTGTTTCTCAACTCCTTTCGACAAAGTGGGCAATGAGATACCCTGCTTAAAATTCTTCCCACTGGAACGAATTTCCTAGTCTTATCACAGGGCAGCCCCTTGGTGGGACTGCTGCATTGCAGAGATTCATCTCCTGTTTTCATGCAGAATCATCTATAAATTAGCTTATATATTTTTCCTTTTTAGTTAACTAGTCGTAGAAAACACTGTGTATGGCTCATAGATGAAAGATAGCAGCGATATGGGAGCAGGCACACCAGAAGCAATAGCCATCTGCTCATCCAGTTTGTGCTTGTTTTTAGGATCTGCTCAAGCCCAGGCCCAAATATATCACATGATGGGCTATTGCTGGCATGTTGGACTCTATGACTTAACAGATCAGACACCAAATTTATGTGGGCAACTGATGTCCTATAGTCAAGCAGGTGTCCTATAGTCAAGGAGGCCCAATAGCAAGGCAAAAGCTCTCTCTCAAAATGAAGGATAATTACTTTTCAAAAAAGGCATAATTTTGCTTCAAAGCCCTCTGGGCCTCTACTCTGGTTTTCCTATCAGAGCTTTTATTGAGTTCATACAGCATCTTGATCAGCCATGGATATTTTGAAAACCATTGGATTAACTTGTCATAGGCAAGATGACATCTAATCTATCATCCAAAATAGGACAATCTTGAGAATGAAAGGAGGAGGCACTAGTAATAAATACGCTGGGACAACATATGGTCATGGTCATCTAGTCATAAGAATCAAGTGATATTTTGTTTGCTCTGCATCCTCAACCATCTAAAGGACACATTGAAAGATAAACCTAGGAAATTTGATAAAGAGCTTTCAATTTTATCCCGGATTAAGTTTTTCAATTTCAAGCAAGGCATCTTCAAGAACTCAGGCAAAATAATAATAATAATAAAGTAAATATTTAATCAGTTATCAAACTAATATACAGGAGAAGAACCTGAATGGCTTGTTAAAACAGATTGCTAGACTCTATCCTCAGAATTCCTAATTTAGTACATATAAAATAGGACCTATGAATTTGCCTTTTAACAAACTCTAGGTGATACTGGTGCTGCTAATCCAGAGACTATACTTTAAGAGCCATTTCTACAGAAAAAAGAAAAAAAAAAGAACCCTTATACTGTCCTCAGTTTTTTCCACAGCAGCATTCAATACCAAAAGATAATTGAATGCTACAATATTCTAAAGGAAACATTATACTAAGAGGTGTTTTAAGTTTTAGGGCTACTGACAGCTTTCATAAAGTCAAGGAACATCGCCTTTATGAGAAACTTTTATAAAAGCTAGATAACGATGAAGTCACTAGGTTGTAATTTTTTTTTTTTTTGCAGTTTTTGGCTGGGGCTGGTTTTGAACCCACCACCTCCCTTATATGGGGCTGGTGCCCTACTCCTTAGAGCCATAAGCGCCACCCAGTTGTAATGTTTTTGTTGTTGTTGTTCTGACAGTAGAATCTAGGGAGTACAGAACAGTTATGAACTGGCTGCCTAAAGAAAAGTCATGTTTACTAATCTCAAGTTCAGATAAGGTTTCAAGTAATATGAAACTTGACTATGTTCTATCTTTACCAACTACTGTATATCTCTGCTTACCTCCCTTACTTTCAAGCTGAAGACGACTCTGGTGCTGTCAAACTCTCTAATGACTCATCTGAAATGTAAACTTTTGTGTTTGTCAAAAATTGTGAAATATGTTTGAAGCTATAAAAGAAATCTGAAGGCTTGGCTAGTTCATGTTTCAATGTGCTGAACTTAAAATGAACTCAATAAACTCTGTCATCCATAATACTCCCACAAGAACAGCTTTTTTCTATAGAAGTATAAATAATCATAATAGCTTTGGTTTTTAAGATGGCCATCAGAATTCTTTATTTCTCATCTGCAGAAAGTTGAAAAATAATTTTGAATAAAACACCTTTTTTAGGTTTTCTAAAATAAAAATAACTAGTTTTGTTTACTTTAAGAAGTTGGGAGGGGAGGGCTGTAATATTAGAGGAAGTATGGGAGTTCTGGCATTCTCATTTTTCTACCAGGAAGTCCACTTGAAACCTAAGGTTTTAAAGCACAGGTCTTCTAACTGCTCCATATTTTCCTTTGCCTTTTTTTTTTTTTTATATTCTAGAAGGATTTCTTTAACAAATAAAATCTTTTAAAAATGAACAATTTGAAGTTTAACAATTCTTTCAGTTCTATTTCTATTTTCTTCTGTTAAAGTTGAAAAAAAATTTTTTTTTAGCTAAAAGTGGTAGCATTCATAAGAACACATATTGAAATTGAAGGAGTATGTAAGGCTGTGCACAGTGGCTTATGCCTGTAATCCTACCACTCTGGGAAGCCGAGGAGGGTGGATTGCCTGAGCTCACAGGTTCGAGACTAGCCTGAGCAAGAGCGAGATCCTGTCTCTAAAAATAGTTGGGTGTTGTGGCAGGTGCCTGTAGTCCCAGCTACTTGGGAGGCTGAGGCAAGAGAATCACCCGAGCCCAGGAGTTTGAGGTTGCTGTGAGCTATGATGCTCTGACACTCTACCAAGGGTGGACAAAGAAAAGAAAAAAAGAGTATCTAATGCTCAGTGAAAAACATACTTGAAATGATGTTTATCTACTATGATTAAAGCCTTTAATGAAGTATAATATACAAATAAGAAAATTCACCTGTTATTAGCTTACCAGTTAAATATTTTTAGTAAATTTACAAAGGTGTTCAGTCATCTCTATAATCCAATTTTAGAACTTTTCCTTCACCTGAAAAAGAACATAAATTTACAATTTCTGTTCCCACCCCAGTCCCAGCAACCACTAATTTACTTTCTGAATCTACAGAATGTAAACCTCTGTTTCTGAACATTCCATATAAATAGAATCATATCATATATGGTCTTCACATCTGGCTTCTTTCCTTTAGCATACTGAATCTCATCCATATTGTAGCATGTGTCAGTAATTTGTTCCTTTTCATTGCTGAGTATAATTCCATGCATGTAACAAAGCCTGGACTGAATTATGTGCCTCCGTCTCCCCACATCAAATTCATATACTGAAGCACTAACCCCTAGTACTTTAGAATATGACTATATTTGGAAATAGCACCTTTAAGGGGGAAATTAAGTTGAAATGAGCCTTCTTAGGATAAGTCCTAACCCAAGTTGACTGGTGTCTTTATAACTAGAGATTAGGACATATGAGAGACAAGTGAGAAGGCCACCATTTGTAAGCCAAGGACAGAAACTTCAAGAGAAAATAAATCTGCTGACAGATTTATTGATCTTGAACTTTCACCTTCTAGAACTGTGAAAAATAAATTTCTGTAGTTTCAGGGGTGTCCAACCTGCAGCCCACAGGCCACATGCTGATTTTGTGAGGACTTTTTTCCATTAAACTGTGATGTCATGAAAAGTTTGCACTGGCTTTTTTTTTTTTTTCTAATCAGCTTTCCTTAGTGTTTGTGTATTTAATATGTGGTCTGAGACAACTCTTATTCTTCCACTGTGTGGCAGAGAAAAAAAAAAGGTTGGACACCCCTGATTTAAGTCACCCAGTCTGTGGTATTTTGTTATGGTAAATAAACACACCATTCCAATGACTGTGAGGTGATATCTCAGTATGGTTTTAATTTGCATTTCTCTAATGATGTAGATCTTTTCAGGTGCTTAATAGCAATTTTGTGTCTGCTTTGATGAAGTCTCTATTCAATCTTGCTCATTAAAGAAAATCCGGTTGTCTTGTTGAAGTGTAAACTTTATATATTCTGGTTAGAAGTACTTTATCAGAAATATGATTTGTAAATATATTCTCTAAGATTATGGCTTGTATTTCCATGTTCTTAAAGGTGTTCTTTGAAGTACGAAGGTTTTTAATTTTGACGAAGTCCTATTTATACATTTTTTTCTCTTAAAGATTATGGTCTTGGGTGTCATAACAACAAGGACAAAAAGATGTTTTTACAGTTTTAGCTCTTACATTTAGGTCTATCATAATTTTGAGTTTTTTTGTGTGTTGAATCTAAATCCAATTTTTTTTTTGCATACAACTAAACAAATGGTCCACCACCATTTATAGTAAAGACTATTTTATCCCTATTGAATTGCCTTAGCAGCTTTGTAAAAAAAAATAGTTTACCCATAAATATAAGAGTTTATTTCTAAATTTTCAATCCTACCACATTGATCAATAGGTCTAATCTTATGTCAGTACCATACTGTCTTGATTATTGATGCTTTATAGTACCTTTTGAAATAGAGAGGTATTTAAGTCTTCCAATTTTATTTTTTAAGATATTTCAAGGTTGTTTTATCTATTTTGGGAACCAAGCTTGCTTACCTGGAATAAATCCCACTTGTTCAAGGTATATAATTATACTTATTAAAAGGTTTGCTAATACTCTGCTAAGGATTATTACATCTAAGTTCAGGAGAGATGTCTATTTTTCCTTTTTGTTGTAATGTGTTTTTCAGGCTTTGTATTGGCCTTCTAAATGAGTTGGGAAATATTTACTCCTCTTCTATTTTCTAGAAGAAATTTTATAAACTTGGTGTTAATTTCCCATTAATGGTTTAGTGGAATTCTTCAGTGAGACCTTCAGTGAACCTGGAGGTTCTATTTTGGAGAGCTTTTTAATTAAAAATTAAATCTCCTTCATAGTAATAGGGCTATTCAGATTGTCTATTTCATCTTAGTTGAAGTTTTGTAGTTTTGGGTTCTCATGGAATTGTTCCATTTCTTCCAAGTTGTCAAATTTATGAGCATGAAGTTGTATGGGGAGTTCCCTTATTATATTTTTAATGTTGTGGTATTTGGGTTAATTCCTCTTATTTTATTCCTCATATTGGTGATTTTTCTTCTAGTCTGTCAATCTTGCTAGATGGTTTATCGATTTTATTGTAATTATTTAAAGAACCAGCTTTTGTTTCTTTATACTTTTTGGCAATATTTTCCTATTTTCCACTTTACTGACTTCTTTTCTTTATTATTTCACTTCTCCTGCTTGTTTTGGGTTTATTTTGCCCTTCAAATTAGTTCCTTGAATTATTGAACTTTCCTCTTTTTTTTTTTTTTTTTTTTTGAGCTAGGGTCTCTCTTTATTGCTGAGGTTAAAGTGCAGTAGTGTCATCACAGCTCAAGTAGTCCTCCTTCCTCAGCCTCCTGAGTAGCTGAGACTACAGCTGTGTGCTACCACGCTTGGCTAATTTTAAAAATTTTTGTAGAGAAGAGGTCTTTCTATGTTGTTCAGGCTGGTCTCAGCCTCCTAAAGCATTAGGACTATAGGTACAAGCCACTACATCCAGACCTTCCTCATTTTTAATGAATTTAGTACTATAAATTTCTGTATTAATGCTGCTTTACCTATATCCCACATGCTTTGATATATTTTCATTTATATTTAGTTCTGTGTTGCCTTTTAATTTCCTTTCAGACTCCCTCTTTGACCTATAAATTATTTAGAAGTGTATTGTTTAGTTTTCAAGCATTTTAAGAATTTCGAGCATTTAAGAATTCCTGTTGTCTTTGTTAGAGATTTTCAGTTTAATTCCATTATGGTTGGAAATCATGCTCTGTATAATTTCAATTCTTTTACCTTTCTTGAGATTTGTTTTATGGTCACCCCACCTTCATTTGGTGAATGGTCCATGGGAAATTGAGAAAAATATATTGTTAGGTCTGTTAGGTGGCATATTTTTAAAATGCTAATTAGATCTTGATTGATTGTGTTTGGGTCTTCCACATCCTTGATTTTTTGCCTCATAGTTTTATCAGTTGCCTGGGATGGTGATGGTGTTGAAATTCTCAACAATAAACGTAGAGTCTTCTGTCATTTCAGCTTTATTAGTTTTTGCTTCATGTGTTTGAGACCCTGGAGTTCAGTTTGGACACATTTAGTATGTAATGTCTTCCTAGTGAATTGATCCTTTTGTCATTATATAATATCCCTCTTTGTCTCGAGTAGTTTGCTTTAGAGTCTACTTTATTCAAACATTACTGTTGCTACTCTTGCTTTTTAAAAAAAAATCATTATTAATGTGTACATGGTATATGTTCTTCTGCTTCTTTTTATTTTCAACTTAGCTGTGTTTAAATTTGAAATGAGTTTCTTTTATGCGGCATATGGTTGGATCATGGTGGTTGTTTTTTTAATATACTTTGTCAATTTCTATCTTTTGATTGATGTATTTAGACCAGTTACATTTAAGGTAATTAAAGATATGTTAGCACTCTAGTCTGTTATTTTGTTATTTATTCTCTTATTTCTTTCCTCTTGTTCTCATTTCTCTTTTTCAGTTTACTTGAACATGTTTTAGGATTCCCTCTTGATTTATGTCTACATTATCTATCAAAATCTTTTTTCTTTTTGTTTTGCTACTTTTGACCCAGTTACATTGGATATCAAAAAAGAAACCTTTGCCCTAATGGAAGAATTTAATCTATTTTCTCCACATGTAATTGATTTAACAAGACTGGAGGGAAATGGATGGGTTAATATAATAGGATATAAATTGGGCACATAAGAATACTGCTGAAGAACACACACACCCCTCCACTCAGGCCAGCTCCTTCCAATATGCTCATGGTAGTTCTCTACATCAATCACAAATGGATTCATGAAGTCTCCAAAGGGGCTACAGAAAATGAGAGTGTAGTAGAGTTTATCATAGGGAGGGCACACACAGCCCTTTCTTTCTGGGGCTTCCTAAGTGGCAAGACCTGCCTGCATGCTGCTGTTGGGAATCTCAGCTCTCAAGGTTGAGTAGTGCCAGCAGAATGATAGCTCTGGAACTACCCATGTTGGCCTGGCTCTTCTCTGAACCTTAGTGGGGAAAAAGGTTTAACCCAATCAAATACACAAAATTAGAAAATCACACGTTTATTTGGGGTAGGATCGTCAGCCCAGAACACTATTTCTTATATATACTGTATTGTTTCCAAGAAGCATTTAAAGTGATTTTAAACAAAAATATAAATTAAGAGCAAGAAGAAAACAAGGCACTATAAGGCTGGTGTAAAACTGCTTCCCTGTGAGTCTGAGTTTCTACACTTACAATAAAGAGCCAATAAGAGGATACAAGGAGACAGTATTTCCTTTGTCATCTCTTGCTAGAACCACAGGAGTGCTCAGGACTGAGCCTGAGGGCAGCAGGATAAACTCCAAACATGGAGGGATCCTTAAGATATGCATAAAGGGAGACAAGTTCCCATTGGAATTTCCTATAATATTCCATAGATTCTCAACATGTTTTATTTCTTCTCAAAGATTCCCAAGTTCTCACTTTGAAAATGGCCATAGTCCTGGGCAGTGTAGCCTCCTTTAAAGACTCAGGCTTCTTAAGTTCCTGAGGGATCACATCCCAGTTACGGTCTATTATTAGTCCAAGACTATATAAATACACAGAATATACAAACCGAAGCTAAAATGACAGTCATTAACTCCTTAAACTCCTGTTTTAAAAATTCTTCAACTTGATTCTCAGAATCTAAAGGAAAACTGTTAGATATAGACTTGCAGGTGCCTTCCAAGTCAACTGGAAGTCCAGGTGATGCTGATGATACATGGTTGCCGAGAATTAGTCCTAGATGCTGTGCTGTGCCTGGTGACTAAATGACCACACTCCTTCCACTATGGGAGCTGTCTCTCTCCTGGAGAAATAGAAGAGCACAAAAAAATCCAGTCAGCCAGAATCTACCATCTATGCATACAATACATAAGGTGTGCTTGATTAACAAACCTTGAGACAAATTTGATCCTAAAAAATATTCATGGGGTGCAATACATAAGGTGTGCTTGATTAACAAACCTTGAGACAAATTTGATCCTAAAAAATATTCATGGGGCAGGGCCTGTGGCTCAAAGGAGTAGGGCGCTGGCCCCATATGCCAGAGGTGGCGGGTTCGAGCCCAGCCCCGGCCAAAAACTACAAAAAAAAAAAAAATATTCATGGGCTCAGCGCCTATGGCTCAACCAGCTAAGGCGCCAGCCACATACACCTGAGCTGGCGGGTTCAAATCCAGCCCGGACCCGCCAAAACAACAATGATGGCTGCAACCAAAAAATAGTTGGGCGTTGTGGCAGGTGCCTGTAGTCCCAGCTACTTGGGAGGCTGAGGCAGGAGAATCACTTGAGCCCAAGAGTTGGAGGTTGCTGTGAGCTATGATACCACAGTACTCTACCCAGGGTGATAGCTTGAGGCTCTGTCTCAAAAAAAAAAAAAAAAAAAGAGAGAGAAATGGAAACTATGAAATAAAATCAAGTATAAATTCTAGAGCTAAAACACATATATAAAAAATATATTCATGAAGCAAGTCTCTACTCCCAGGCTTCGATTTCTTTTCTTGCCTCCCTCTCTAGAGTCATCCTCAAATTTCTTACCATCTTATTTACTCCACCATTAGCTCTGCTTTTTAACATTTTCAAGTCTCCCAAGTCTCCCTCAGACTGAAAAAAAAATGTACCATTTTTAGTCCATTCATTAGTCCATTTGTCTTCCATTCATCCATGAAGACATGGCCCAGTTCTGTTTTTCCTATTTATAGTCTTCTGAACCATTCATTTCCACCCCTTTTCTACAAAGTTTAGCTTTGTATCTTAGTGTTTCTCTGAAGTCATTTTTCAAAGATCAGTCATTATCTCTTCCTGGCTAAACTCAGTGGTTTTTCATTAGAAGTAATTCCGCTTGGTCTTTGGGCTTTTTCCACTTGCTTGATGAGGGTAAGAACTATGGTTTATAGTTCTCTTATTTCTCTAACTGTTACAAGGTTGGATAATTAAGTTTGAAAACTTATCCTAGAAAAACTGGTACATGCCTCATTGCTGAATAAGATCACTGTGGTCACCGTCAAGGTACTTCCCTTGGGAAGCTATGCACAGATGTAGTGCCTAATCCTTCAAAGTAATTTTGAAATTCTTTTTTTTTTTTTTTTGAGACAGAGTCTCAGGCTGTCACTCTGGGTAGAGTGCTGTGGAGTCATAGCTCAAAGCAACCTCTAACTTGGGCTCAAGCAATCCTCTTACTTCAGTTTTTCTATTTTTAGTAGAGATGGGGTCTCGCTTTTGCTCAAGCTGGTCTTGAACTCATAAGCTCAAGCAATCCACCTGCCTTGGCCTCCCCGAGTGCTAGAATTATAGGCATGAGCCACCATGCCTAGCCTGGAACTCTTTACTTGTAATGGCCATCAGAGATGTTGTATAAAGGTGTGACATTTAAGTTCATGAACTCATTCTAGAAAAAGTGCCACATATTTCACTGCTAAATATCATCATGTTCACCATAATGATAGATCTTCAAAATTTAAATAAAATGATCCCCTACACTATATATAGGTCAGATAATTAAGCTCACAAATTCATCCTGGGCCTTGGTATACATCTTGTAGCAGTTTATTTTATTTAAGTTTTGAAGATCTATACTTGTAGTTCATGAATGTGACCTTCTTCATCTTATTTGATATAGGAAGATAAGGCAACTGTCCTAAAATATACTGTTCAAAAGGTATCATATATGTATGTACATTCATGTTGCTATAAAAAAATCTTACCAACTTATCAGGAAAGTACATTTTAGAGATCATGGTTTCTAATCAAAATGCTGTGGGATGAATGTATCTGACATAAAGGAAAACAATGAAATGGAACAAAAAGAACATGGTCCAAGAGTAGACACTTTGTTGAAAGAAGATTAAAAATCATGATATAAAAGTTTTTTATTAAGTCAAAAAGTCAAGAAAATAAGAATAAGCTAGGATTTTCTGTTGAAAGTTTGAATTTAGCATGGAGGGAATAGAACACAGCAGTTTTTTTCTCGTATTAGAATAGGTGAGTACAAGGGCAAGTTTGGAAGAAGCCAGAAATGCCTTGGTAAGGTCTTAGGGCAAGATTGGAAAGAAAGATGATTGATGTGAAGGAGGCCAGGAACATAGTGGCCACTTAGTCTGTAATCACTAGAGTTAGAAGTTTGAAGTTTCTGTTCTTTATATTTCTGAGGTTGTAGCTCTGGTAGAGTGAAAACATCACCAGATCTGAATTGAGAAGATCTTAGCTAAAGTCTTGGTTCTAGAGTTAAATGGGAGATCCTTCAACATAATTTCCATTTTCTCATGGGCACTATGCAGAAAATAGTTCTTATCTGTTTCAGGTTCCTCTGAGATCATCTACATGGAAGCTCTTATTAATGTCTATTTGATCCACACTATTCTTGAGACAGACAATGCCACATAAAATAAAAATTTTTTTGTTTAATTCATATTTTCCTAAATTTTAGTATATAAGGCATTTTTAATAAATACCTTATAAAAAGTTATGGTTAAGCTATAATGGCTAAAAGGCTGCTTAAGAAAAAAAGAAAACAACAGTGATATAGCTTACCAACTCAAGAAATAAACAGGAACTTTAAGTGTACATGAAGAAACATCACCATCTAGAGGCCCAACTGTATTATGATATCTGAACTTATCTGCAAATGCCAGTGATCTCAGAGGCTAGAAGGTAACCTGTCAGGGAAGCATATAGCCCGACCAAGGAAGGAGGAAAGAGCCAGACGTTGGCCCTGGAGAAATTCTGCCCCTATAAAGCATTCAAAGTCATAAACAAATCAAACAAAACACTCTGCCCACCAAACTAACCAATGTACCAAATCAATATTTGGTCCTGGGCCTCTGGTCATTTTAAGTATATGAGTAAAAGCAGAACATGATAAAGTAAAATGATAAATCCTTGGGAGATAAATGCAAAAAGACTCAAAACAATGGAGGCTTTTAAAATTGTCTTGAACAAAATCTTTGCCTCTCAGGAGCAACTTCAAAATTGAAAATCTGGTTTGCATGAGGTAGAGTTATTGTTGCGTACATCTTGGTGCTAAAAGAAGTGTAATACTCTTAGAAAATGAGGAAGAAAGTCACTAGAAAATATCATTAACTTCTGATGATACTCTTTTAAAGAGTCAACATGAGTTGAAAGAGGCACAGGCTTGAGAGTGGAAGGGCTATATTCAAACTTTGGGTTCAGTCCGTATTGGCTGTGTGGTTTTGGGCATGTCACTTAACCTCTTTCAGCCTCACATGGTGGTTGAGGATCAAATAAGGATTGGAAAAGGCTAACCCTAGTATCTGGAACATAATCAATGTTCTTCTTATATGTCTCTCACTTATAAGAAGCTACATAATTTAACTTTAAAAAAAAAGAAAAAAAATTTAATTTAGAAGAAAGTAGGTTTTAGATTTTTGGCCCCACTTGTGTTTTTTTTTTCCTATTAAAATGAAGAGACATGATTTTGTCATAATATGACCAAGTAACTATGGTTGTCAGTTGTCCTACCCTTGACTATGTTTTCTTTCAAGATGTAATTTTCTTACTGGTCACAGAAGAAACAGTTACTATCATCTACAAATGAGGATAATACTACACACCCCACAGGACTGTTGGAAGGATTAAATGTGATGTTGCATAAGATGTCTGTAACTCAGTCCCATTTAGTATGGGTACCTATTTTTTTTTATTGCTAATTTTTGTCTCTCATGGGACATCTGTAATAAGATGACATAGTTGCCATTGACTATTTCAGATATACCTGCTGATCTTTAATACCTTCCTCACAATTGCTCTCTCATCAAGGTTCAGCTTTTGAAAGAGCAGCACTGTGGGTCTCCTAAGAGGCCAGTTCCTTTGCATATACCACACTGTGTGATTTTTTTTTTTTTATAAAATCATAGCAGAACACATATTTTCTTTTTTTTTTTTGAGACGGAGCCTCAAGCTATTCCCCTGGGTAGAGTGCCATGGCATCACAGCTCACAGCAACCTCCAACTCCTGGGCTCAAGCGAGTCTCCTGCCTCCGCCTCCCAAGTAGCTGGGACCACAGGCGCCCG
>CAUYQV010105122.1:0-20434 GCA_963574575.1 Galagoides demidoff | reverse complement strand
GTTTGATGGAAGTATTTTGGATTGCATGTGAAAACCCCACACTGTACCCCAGAAGTGCATTAATGTACATAGTTACCATTCAATAAAAAAAAAAAATTAAAAAAGAAAGATAAGAAGGAGAGTCAACATTACTCAAGGACTACCTACTTCTCTAAGGGAGGGGTTAATGTACTTTTGGTTGTGTGCAGGATAATTATGGGTTGGGTAGGTGAAATTATGACCTCAATAAGTGTCTTTATTTAAAAATTTAATATGGTTTATAAAGATGTCTGTGGGTCTAAGCTGACAGGGAATGGACTTGTGATGATACATTTTACTAATATTTGTCAATGTGACTGAGCCACAGGGTGTCCAGATATTGGTTAAATCTTATTTTTCCATGTGTCTGGTAGAGAGTTTCTGAATGAGCTTAACATTTGCATCAGCAGACTGAATAAAGCAGATTTCCCTTCACAGTATGGGTACATCTGAATAAAATAAAAATGCACAGTAAAAAGAATTCTTTTTTTTAAGTCTGTCTTAAGGCTAGGATATTGGTATTCCTCTGCCTTCAGACTCAAAGTCAAACGTAAACTTATCCCATTGGTTTTACTGGTTCTCAGGCTTTGGGCTCAGGCTACAAGTGTACCATTGCATCTCCTAGAGATTCAGCTTATTGATTGCAGGTTTTGAGACTTCTCAGCCTCTATAAGTATACGAACCAATAATTGTCTCTCTATTTTTCCTCTCTCTCTTCATTTCCTCTTCTATACTGCTTGATAGAAAGACAGATAAATGGATTTGATTTTTCTGAAACACTACATTCTCTTGGTAGTGTTTTTACAATGAAGTTTTTAATTAAATTAAATAAGCTTATTAATCATTTCTTTCATGGATCATGACTTTGATAACTGATATCACTAATGAAAGATGTGACATTACTACAGATGCCAAGGATATTAAAAGTAAATTTTAAAAGAAAATATAACAAACAAGTTTATGACCACAACTTAAATAATCTAAGTGAATTGGGCTAATTCCTTGAAAGACACAATCTTTCAAACTTACACAAGAAAATACAGATGATCTAAATAAGCCTATATCACTTACAGAAATTGAATTAACAATTAATTCAATTAATTAATTAATTAAAGTTAATTAATAACTTTCCAGACAAGATGTGCTCACTGGTGAGTTACATATTAAAACTTTAAGAAAGATATTATACAATTATTCTCTATAGTGTCTTTCAGAAGAGAAAAACAAAGAGTACTTTCTAATATACTTTATAAGGTCGGAATTACCCTAATGTCAAAACCAAACAGCATAAGAAAATAAAACTAAAAACCAATAGGCTTTATGAATATTGGTGCAAAAATCCTCAAGACAATGCTACGCATTCTCTAATATATACAGAGAATTACACATTGTCAAGTGGTGATTAGTGCAGGTATGCAAGGCTAATTCTATATTCAAAAGTATATTAATGCAATCTATCACATCAACAGGCTAAAAAGAAAAACACATGATCATATCAGTAAATGCCTAAAAAACATTTGACAAAACCCTCAGCAAACCAGGAATAGAAGGGAACTTCTGCAACTTGAGTCAAAAAAAAAAAAAAAAGCTACAAGAATACCATAGCTCACATAATGTTTAGTGGAAGCATTTCCATAAGACAAGGACAAGGTAAAAATGTTTCTTACTACGCCTTTTCAGTATTATGTTAGGATATTTTGCCAACATAAAGAGACAGGGGTAAAAAAGGTATATTGATTGTGAAAAAAGAAATAAAACCCTTTGTCTGAAGACAAACTAATTATCTCTACATAAAAATGAAAAGAAATGATAAAAATACTCATGGAAATAGTAAGTCATTTCAGCAAGGTTGCAGGATACAAGGTTTATATTAAAAATTAATTCTTCCTATCTACTAACAATAAACAAGTTGTATTTGAAATTAATGCCATTTATATTAGAAACAAAAACATAAAATATGTAGGTATAAATTCAACAAAATATGTTTAAGATCTATATGAGGAAAACTACAGATTTCTAATGAAAGAATTCAAAGAAACCCAAATAAATGAAGAGATATTCCATGTTCATGGATAAGAATACTGGATATCATCAAAATGTCAGTTCTTCAAAACTTGATCTGTAGGCTAAACATAATCCCAATGAAAATCTCATCAAGTAATTGCGTGGATATTGCAAACTTATTCTAAGTTCATATGGAAAGAGAAAGGACGCAGAATAGCCAACACAACATTAAATCATAAGAAGAAAATAAGACTGACACCATTAAACTTCAAGAATTACTATAAAGCTATGGTAGTTAAGAAAATGTGGTATTGGGGAAAAGTAGACAAATATATCAATGGAACATAACAGATAATCCAGAAATAGACTCACATAAATTTCGACAGTTATTTTATGAAAGGGTAAAGGCAGCCCAATGAAGAAAAAAGTCTTTTGAAAAAATGATGCTGAATTCGAAAGAAAAAACAAATAACTCTAGACACTACCTTTAAACCCTCACAAAATTATTCAAAATGAATCAGACCCAGCTGGGTGTGGTGGCTGACACCTGTAATCCTAACACTCTGGGAGACCCAGGGGAGAGGTTTGCTTGCGCTCAGGAATTGGAACATGAGCAAAGGGAGACCTCATTTCTACTAAAAACAGAAAAATTAGAGGAGCAGTGTGGCTGGTGCCTATAGTCCCAGATACTCATAAGGCTGAGGTAGGAGGATCACTTGAACCCAGGAATTTGAGGTTGCTGTGAGCTAAACTAATGCCACAGTACTCTGCAAAGTGAGACGTTGTCTCAAAAAAAAAAAAAGAGAGAAAAATGGATCAGACATAAATATAATATACAAAACTGTAAAACTAGAAGATAACACAGGAGAAAATAAAATATAGATGACCTCTTGAGTATAAAAAATGACCTTTTAAATAGAATTCCAACGTCATCAAAGTTATGATCCATGAAAGAAATGATTAATAAGCTTATTTAATTTAATTAAAAAAAACACTACCAAGAACTTTTATGGTGTCAGGTCTTACATTTAAGTCATTTATCCATCTTGAGTTAATTTTTTCATATAGTGAGAGATAGGGATCCCATTTCATACTTCTCAGATGGCATTCCAATTTTGTAGCACCATTTGTCAAATAGGTTATTTTTTCCCTAGAATATTTTTGTCTGTTTGTTGATGATCAGTTGGTTGTAACTATCTGGTTTTATTTTGAGGTTCTTAATTCTGTTTCTTTGATCTGTGTCTCTACTTTCATAAGATATCTTCTGTTTTGGTTACTATAGTCTTGTAGTATAATTTAGATTTGAGTAAGGTGATGTCTCCAGATTTATTCTTCCTGCCTAGCATTCCCTTTGATATTTTGGCTCTTTTTTGATTCCATATAAAATTTAGTATTGTTTTTTCTAATTCTGTGGAAAATGGTACTGACGTTTTGATAGGAATTGCATTTAATCTATGAATCACTTTGGACAAAAGTGATTTAACACCATTGATTCTTCCAGTCCATGAGCATGGGATTTTTTTTCATTTGTTTTTGTCATCAACAATTTCTTTCATCTGTGTGTTGTGGTTCTTCTAGTAGAGACCCTTGACCTTTTTGATTAAGTGTATTCCTAGATACAGTATTTATTTTTCAGAGCTGTTGTAAATAGTATTGAGTTCTTGATTTGACATGTAGCCTGACATGTATAATAGGAATGTTACTAATTTGTGTATATTAATTTTGTGACTGACACTTATTGAAATTATCAATTTTAGAAGTCTTTTGGAGGAGTCTTTAAGGTTTTTTCTAGATACAAGATCATATCATTGACAAACAAGGATCATAGCACCTCCTCTTTTCTGATTTGGATGCACTTTGTTTCTTTCCCTACCTGATTGCTCTGACTAGGACTTTCGTTATATGTTGAATAGAAATGGTAAAGTGGGCATTCTTATCTTGTTTGAGCTCTTGGGCAAAATGTTTCCCAGCTTTACCCCATTCAGTATCATTTTCACTCTGGGTTTGTCATATATAGATTTTAATATTTTGAAGCATGTTTTCCTCTATAACTAGTTTATTAAGCGCTTTTATCATGAAGAGGTGCTGAATATTATGAAATCCATTTTTGTCATCCATGGAGATGATCATATGACTTTTGTTTTTAATTCTATTTATGTGATAAATCATATGCATTGATCTGTGTATATATAATCATTCTTACATTCCTAGGATGAAACTCACTTCATTGTTTGAATTATTCTTTTTTTGATGTTTTGTTAGATTTAAATTACCAGTTTTTGTTGTTGTTGCTGGTAAGAATATTTTGTATTTATGTTCATGAGGAATATTATTCTGTAGTTTTTTTGTTTTTTTAGTTATTGTTGTTGTGTCTTTTCCCGCCTTTGTATCAGAGTGAGACTGGCTTTCTAGAAGGAGTTTAGGTAGAAGTTCCTCCTTCTCAATGTTACCAGAACACTTTCAATTTGATAGGTACCAGTTCTTCTTAGTAGGTTTTGTAGAATTTGGCTATGATTGCATCCGGTCCTCTTTTTTATGTTGTTGTTGGAATTTAAAAAAAAAAATTATTATTGATTCTTTCTTGTTACTCAGTATTTGTCTGTTTAGGATTGCTATTTCTCCCTCAATTAAGCATAGGAGGTTGTGTGTTTTCAAGAATTTATTTATTTCTTCTAGATTTTCCAGTTGGTGTGCATTGCATTGTTTATAGTACTTTTAGATGATCTTTTGTATTTCTATAATATCATTTGTAATGTGTCCTTTTTCATTTCTGATTGAGATTATTTGAATCTTCTCTCATCTTTGTTGGTTAATCTAGTTAGTGGTCTTCTGACTTTGTTTATCTTTTCATAGAACCAACTTCTTGTTTCATTGATACTTTGTATTTTTTTAAATTTTCAATTTCATTTAGATCTTCTATGATCTTTGTTTCTTGTCTTTTTTACTAGATTTGGTCTTGTTACATTTTTGTTTTTATACTTCCCAAAGGTAGGATATGAGGTTGTTAATGATGTAGAGTTTAGTGCTATGAATTGCCCTTCTTTGTGCTGCTTTTTTTTCTGTATCCCAGAGATTTTGGTATTCTGAGTTGCCATTGACATTCAATTCAGAAAATTTTTGATTTTCATCTTTATTTCATTTTAGAATTGATTTATAGCTTTATTCCACTGTGGTCTGAGAAGATAGGTGGTATGATTTAGATTTTAAAATTTAGTGAAACTTGTTTTGTGGCCTAATAAATAGTCTATCTTGGAAAATGTTCCATGTTCCATGTGCTGATGAGAAGAATGTCTATTCTGCAGCATGGGGCAGGATACTCTGTAAATGTCTGTTCATTCCATTTTTTCTAGAGCATTATTTATAATCCTATTTTTCCTTGTTGATCTCATGTCTCAATGAATTGCCTACTTCTGTCAATGGAGTGTTCAAGTTCCCTACTATTTATATGTTACTGCTTATTTCATTTCTTAGGTTAGTTCTATGAATCTGGGATGTCTCGTGTCAGGTGCATATGTAGAGTAGATACAGTATTTGCATATCTGTGAATGATTTTATTTCTCCATTAGTTATGAATCTTAGTTTTGTGGGATACAAAATTCTTGGCTGACAGTTATGCTTAAAAATACTAGAGTTGGGACCCCAGTCCCATCTGCCTCTTAAGGCACTGCTGAGAAATCTGTTAGTCTGTAGTCTGGTGGGTTTTCCGTTCTAGGTTAATTGAAGCTTTATTCTCACAACTAGTAGGATTTTCTTCTTCACTTTGACTTTGACCAGTCTAATGACTATGTACCTTGGTGATGTCCAAGTTGTAATAAATCCTCCTAGAGTTCAGTGACCTTCTTTATATCTGAATGTCTAAATCTTTAGCAAGACCCAGTTCCCCTCTATTATGCCTTCATAAAAGTTTTTTATCCTTTTTCTTTTTCTTCTTTTCCCTCAGGGATATTATGAGTCTTATGTTTGTGGGTTTAACATAATTCCATATTTCTTAGAGACTTCTTTATTTCTCTTGATCCTTTTTTCTTTTTTTGACAAACTGGGTTAATCCAAAAGCCTTATTCAAGCTCTAAAATTATTTATTTTGCTTGGTGTAAACTGTTGTTAAACTTTCCACCTGTATTTTGAATTTTTCTAAATGTCACTTTCATTTCTGGAAAAAATTCTTTTAATTTTTAAGTATCTATTTCTTTTATAGAATATTTTTTTTTAAATTTCAGAATATTACATGCTTTATTTTTGTACATACTAAGTAAAAGGCATAAGTGTGCCCATACTAACCCAATTAGTATGCACTGTACTCAGTAAGTGTGAATTTACCCATTCCTTCCTCCTTCCTCTCTCAGATTTATTTTCATTGAGATTCACTTCCATAAGTGCCCTTAAGTGCTCTAATAAAATAATTTTTTATTCATGTCCTGAATTATTATCATTATTATGTTTCCTTGTGTTGTTTTTCAATATTCTCATCAATCCCATTGGGTTTATTTGCAATCCATAATTAGAATTCAATATTCAACAATCAATAATTTCTTCTTGGTTGGAGTCCAAGACTGGAGAGTTAGGGTGATCTTCTGAGGCTATCAAGAGAGCCTGTGTTTCAGATTGCTAGAGTTCTTACACTGGTTGCTTTTTATCTAGAAAGTCTTCCCTCACCTTAAAACATACAGCTTGCAGTTCACCTGTTGTCCTTTGCCATGAACTCTCATGCTCAATATAGAGAAGTCTGTGCATGTACGTAGACACTGTGGTGTTACTGGAAATTTGGTTCAGTTGGATTTCAGACTCCTGGGAGGGTTTTCCATTAGTATCAGTGGTGTACTAAGTTAGATAATCTCCAGTTCCCATGTCCCTGGATGCCATGCACGGGTTCTGGTTGACTAGACCAAGACCAAGCTGGCAAATTTGCTCTCACGCTACCCTAGGTGCGGGTGCTGGCTGTAATAGTGAGAAGTGGGATGAATTCCTCCAGAAGAATGCTTAGACAGGAGAAATAAAGATGCACTGTGAGCCTGTGATGGGAGTGTTGGGCCTTTCTTGATAAGTTTAGCAGAAGCAAGCAGCTGTGGGACTCTCAGGCTGCTCACATTTTCCTCTCTTGGCAATGATAGTGGTCTCTGTCTTTGCTCCTGCCCTGGTTTAGCGAGAGCAGAGGTAGTAAAGATAGCCCAACCTGCTGTGTGCAGGACTATATGACAAGCTGGGAAGTGTGGATGAATTGCTCCAGCAAGAGAAATGTGGTTTGTCAGGGGCTTGCCTCCAGGATGAGTAGGCACTTCCTAAAGAAAGAGGCAACTTGCCGCTCTAGGAGAGGACTTGTAGCCTCACCTTCCCACAGAGGAGGTGGTAGATTTTGGCCTTGGGATGTAAAGAAGTGCATCCTCCTTCTTTACAGGGGGAAAGGAGTATGCCCAGTCTCTGTGGAAGCCTCGGTGTGTTATACACTCTGTCAGAGCCAGGGCAGCAGTTCCCGGGTCCCTTGGATTAATTGTCTCCAATGGAACACTCATCGGTTCTTAGAGGAAATAGCTTTTCAACCATGGGTGGGTTTATGGCAGTGGGCAGGGGAGGGGAGAAGCAGAAAAAGGCCCCAGGTGATGGGGAACATCTTCACTGAGAGGGACACAGAAAAATTTGAATTATTCACTAAGAGTTCTCTGGTTCAGGAGAGTGTTCTGTCTTCCTCTATCATAAAAAGCATTTGTAGCATTTCTCAATCCCCTTGAGGCAGCCCACTCCATAGGTCAGACCTCCAGAAACACTACTACTCTCCTATGTTGCCCATTTCTTTGTGTTCATCATAGTTTATGCAAGTGCTGAGGAGTGTTCATGTGGATCTAGTGACAGGGAGACTGAAGGGCTGTGACATTCACAGCTGAATAGAAGCACTCAGTGTGTGCACGGAGAGTATGGTGCTCACTATCTCATCTCAGATAAATGATGAGAGGCAGCAACCCTATGTGGGGCTGCAATCCAGTGCTCTGCAGTTCTCTGCTCTGCTCTGTTTCTCAGTTTGCTGATGACATCAGAACATGGGTTCATCAGGGCAGCTCATTCTCCAACAGGTCAGAGGCTGACAAACTGCTACAGCTGTGAGACAGTGAAAAGTAAACACCCCTACTTATCCTTTTTGCTGGGCTCCAAATACTTTTAGAGCTGGTATCTGCCAGTATTTTGCTCCTTTTTTATTGTGCTCTGCCACTTCTTCCCATGGAATCTTCACTAAAGGTAGGTTCTGCCACCTTTCCTTCAATATTTCAGTTGGGCTGTGCTTGCTCGCCTGACATTTTTTCCTCTTTAAGAGATAATCTCATATTGATGTTTGTAGTCAGCTGTCTTCCTGCATCCTGCCCACTTGGCCCATTTAGATCACTGATGTTTAAGATGATTATTGATGTAGTCAAACTGGTATTTACCATATTTGTTATTGTTAGTTATGTTATATTTGTTCTTTGTTCTATTGTGTGTTCTACTCTTTTTTTCCCTTTTGTGGTTTTAATAAGCATTTTATATGATTCTACTTTCTAATTATATGATATCAATTACATATATATGTGTGTGTATATATGTATATGTGTGTGTATTTATATGTATATTTGAGTGATTGTCCTAGAGTTTCCAATATACCTTTAAAAATAATACAAGTCTACTTTCAAATAATACTATACTTCTTTATGGGTAGTGCAAGTACCAGTTAAAGACAAAATAATCATAATTCCCTTCTCTTGTCCCTCATATAATAGCTATCTTTCATCTCATCTCTATATAAGCATATACATGTATTTGCTATTTATCTATATATACATAAACATACATACAAATTCATAATCAAAAACATTTCTTGTTATAATTATTTAAATGATCTCTGAGATTGATTAAAATATAAATTTTTAGTTTTTCATTTATTCTCTTTCTCCAGTGGTTTTCTTTTCTTTATGTAGTTTTAAATTTCTGGAATATATTATATTCCTTATCTTTAAAGATTTTCTTTTAACATTTCTTACTAGAAAACTTTTTTTAGTCACAAGCTACTCACAAAATCTTTTTATTTTTGTTTACCTGAGAAATTTTTTTCTCTCTTTCACTTTTAAAAAATTGTTACAGATTTAGGGAGTCTAAGTACAATTTTATTACATGACTGTGTAGTGTAGTGGTGAAGTCCAGGCTTAACGTATAGCCATCACCAGAATTGTATACACTTTAATAATTAAGTAATTTCTTATCCTTCACCATCCTCCCACACTTCCACCCTCTGTGTTTCCAATGTTTATTATTTTATTGTCTATGTCCATGTGTAGATACTATTCACCTCCCACTTATAAGTGAAATTATATGACATTTTACTTTCTCTTTCTGAGTTATTTCCCTTAATGTGATGGCATCTAGTTGTATTCAAGTAATTATAAAATAGATTATTTCCTTCTTTTTATGACTGATTAGTATTCTATGAGGGGTGTGTGTGTGTGATTTTATTTATCAACTTATTAGTTGAGGGGTTATTAGCTTGACCATATCTTCGATATTGTGAATAGTGCTATAATAAGCATATCAGTGCAGGTATCTTTTTGATATAATATTTTTTTTTTCCTTTAGGAAGTGAGATTGTTGGAACAGATGGTAGGTGTACCCTTACTTGTTTCAGGAATCTCTATACTGTTTTCCATAGAGGTTGCACTAATTTATACTCCCTCAAACTGTGTAAGTTTTTCCCTCTCTCTGATTCCTCACTAATATCTGTTGTTTTTTTTACTTTCTGATGGCAGCCATTCTGACTGGTATGCAACGGTATTTTATTCTGGTGTTAATTTGCATTACCCCAACAATTAATGGTACTAAGCATTTCTTGGGAATTTGTATAATTTATTTTCAAAAATTGTTTGTTTCCTTTGCTCACTTTCTAATGGGGTCATTTATTATTGGTATTATTGAATTGTTTGAATTATTTGTAGATTCTAGACATTAATTCTTTGTTAGACGCATAGTTTGAAAATATGTTCTGCCATTCTGTAGGCTTTCTGCTCACTCTGTTGATTATTTCTTTTGCTGTGCAGAAGCTTTTTAGTTTAAGTCCCATTTGTCTATTTTTGTTTGTGTTACATTTGCTTTTAACATCTTAGTCATGATTTCTTCTCAACATGCAGAGAGTTTTATCCAGGTTTCCCTTCAGAATTTCTAGGGTGTTAGGTCTTACACTTAAGTCTTTAATCTACTTTGAGTTAATTTTTGTATAAGGGGAGGAGATGGGGTTCACTTTTATTATTCTGCATACAGCTATGCAATTTTCCCAGCACTATTTGGTGAATAGGGTGTCCTTTCCCCAGTGTACAGGTTTTAGCTTTTGTTGACTATCTGTCAGCTGTAGATATGCAGTTTTATTTCTGGGTTCTTTATTCTGTTACATTTATCTATGTGTCTGTTTTTATACTAGTACCATTCTCTTTTGGTTATTATAGTTTTGTAGTATAATTGGAGTCAGGAAATGTGATGTCTTCAGCTGTGGTAATTTTGCTTACCATTGCTTAGCTATTAGGGCCATTTTTTTGTTCCATATGAATTTTAGTATTGCTTTTTTCTAAATCTGTGAAGGAAAATATTTTGCTAAGAATTGCATTAAATCTGTACATTGCTCTGGGTAGTATGATCATTTTCACACTGCTGATTATTCCAATCCATGAGCATGGGATGTTATTCCATTTGTTTGTGTCATCTAGGATTTCTTTCATTAGTGCTCTTTATTTTTTCTTGTAGAAGTAGTTTTATGTTGTCTATACAACTGAAATACTGAATGCTCCCATATATCTTTTGTTCACATGGTTAAATGTATTTCTATGTATTTTTATTTGTTGTTGGTATTGTAAACAGGATTGAGGTCTTGATATGGTTCTCAACTTGATTGTTACCTGTTTATAGAAATACTACTGATTTTTGTATACTAATTTTATATTCTAAAACTTTACTAAATTTATTTATTTAATCAAAGAACCTTTTTGAAGACTCTTTAGGTTTTTCTAGGTGTAAGATTATATCATCCACAGAAATAATTTGATTTCTTCTTTTCCATTCTGGATGCCTTTTACTTCTTTCTCCTGCCTAATTGCTCTGGCTAGGACTTCCAGTACTATACTAAATAGGAGTGATGAAAGTGGTTATCCTTGTCTTGTTGCTTCATTGGCTTCATGATTTAAATTATGGTGTAATTACTACTACTATTCACCGTTACATTACTCACACCTACCCCTATCTTCTTCTTTGTGTTCTTTGCCTGATATAAATCTTTTAAGTTTGTTTAGGCATCATTTTTGCCATGTAAAGCCTTCTTTGAATACATCCACACTGGGTTAAATATTCTTTCTTCATTTTTCAGAGCATCCAGGGCATACTGATACCATTGATCATTATATTATAATTATATATACACACCTATCACTAGATTGTGAGTTTTTTTAGGCCAGGAATGCTCCCATATATCTTTTGTTCACATGGTTTACTGAAGCACCTAGTACATAGTAATAACTCAATAAATATCTGCTAAAATGAAAATAAAAAATATAGCTTGAGAGGAAAAAAAACAATTACATACAGAGCAATTAGGTTAAAAGCAGAATTCCTAGAGCAACAATAGAAACCAAAAACTATGGAATCATATGTTAAATATTTTGAGATAAAATAGATTTTAATCTAGCTATATCATCACTTTAAAACTGGACAAATTGAGAATGGGAAATTTATTACCATCTAATTATTCTAAGAGAAATCTTGAAGGTGTGTTCCTTAGGGCAGAAATGCAATTTTTGAAGATATTGGTAAATTTAAACAAACATTGGCTATACAGCACAGTAATAGTGAATAAAATAGAGAGAGTAAGAACAGATGGTATTAAATTTATGTAAAACATTAATATGTAAGAATAGAGAGTGAAATTGATTTCATAATGTTTTAAAATACTTGCATTTTAAGTATACATGATAAAAATTTTAGATAACCACTGTGGAATTAAAACAATACGTCATTTCTAAATAAATTGATTTGAAAACAGAGTTAAAAATTAATTCCCAAAGTGCAAAGAAGTGTAGAAAAACAGGATACTTACAACACACTTAAAAATAGTAGAAACAGTTCCATATGTACAAATAAATTCATTAGCTCAAACTCAGAGAATAAATGAAAAATGCAAGTGGCAGAAGAAGGCTTATAACATTCCATTTATATACATTTATAAATATGCAAAGAAGGCATTGTTCTTTGGATCATACAGCTCTAATAAACATAAAAAAATTTCTGAACAATAAATATTGAATTTAGGACAGTGATTATCTTAGTTCGGAGTACAGCGGGTAGTTGATACATACAGCCCATTAGTTACTTTTTCATGTCACCTATTGCCCTAAAACATTTGCTAGTGTACATGGTGAAAATCTATATTGGAGTATAATCTGCTTTTAAATCAAGACTTTGCCATACTCAGTAATGTTGAGTCAATGATAATTTTGACTCAGAAAACCCTCTGTGCATTATCCTGTTTCAATTGGAAGTATTTTAGGTTTTCAGCCACCTGCTGCTTTAATGGTTGGTGTAGTGCCTTCAAATTACGGCATTGAAAGATTACAGGAGCAAAGAAACTAGTTTTTATGAGCAGTATCTTAGAAGTGGAGCCACATCTTAGATCTGAAAGATGAGGAATGGCCTCAGCTGTGGGAAAACTGGAATGCAGAAAAACATTTAAGCCAGTGTCTGGTTACAAGACTTTTTCTATCTTCCTATTGCTCATTTTTAAGGGGATTCTTTTTTAAAGAGTGTGAAGAGTAGAATAAATTCCCCTATTCTCCCAGTTTCCAACAATGGAATCTATGCCATCTGTATTAAATGACTCTATTTGCCCAATGGAGCAATAGAGTTTGTTATACTAGCCTTTGCAAGATAAATGACTTGATATAATTCTCCAGTTTAACTAACATGCAATTCCCACCATCCTTCCAATGCTTAGACGAGTCTTGAGTGTTGACAGAATGTTCACTAAAATCACTTCAGAGAATGACACGTAACACCCAGTCAATGGTTCTCTTTGACTCTGTTTTTCTTTCTTCTGAAATATATTCCTTCTTTTTCTGGACATTATTAAGCAAATGCCTTCTTTTCTTTTCCTTTTTTCATAATTTGGAAAAGTGATAGAGAAATTTAGAAAGACTTTTTCATTATGATTCCAGCTATGACATTTGGTATCCTTCATTATCCAACCCGTACACACAGGGGAATATGATTGGAGATAATAAAAGAGTATTAACTTCTGCAATCTCATAATTTCTAAAATTGTGTTTTCTTACACAAATTAGTGCATCTTTCTTACAGAAAAATTAGAACATACCTAAAATAATATATGGCCCTAATATCATCATCCAAATATAACTGGTATATGGAATTCTTTAATTTGTAACCAGGTATATGGATAAATAGATATTACCTATATCTAGAGTTACATACATACATTATTTTTATTGCTCTCTATCTTTATATCTATATGTGTCTATGTATTTCACATTTATAGTTTTCATTTTGTACTTATCAACAATATTTTGAGCACTTTGATAAAACCTTTTATTGAAACAGACTGATTTTCTGATGTTTAGGCTGTAAATGCAGAGATAAACTGCCTAAAGAATAAACTTAGATCAGAATTTAAAATTTAGATGTAAGATTAAAATCAAAACTTATTTTTACCTGTCATTATCTTATATATCTCATCCATAGGTGAATATCTGCTAGCGGTGGTGGTACAGGATTATAACTTAACTTTTTTGTCTTTGTGATTTCCTTATGGCCTATATGTCTCTTAGAGTATATTTAGACACATTTTCGATATTTCAAAAAGGTTAATTTGATTACCTGTGTACACCTTACTCTAAAAATGTTCAAGTTTTTTTTTTTTATTCAAGATAGGTTAATAAACTCCATTATGGTATCTTAAAGCTTGTATATACAATAATGCTCCAGTGATATAAGTGCTAACAATGTTGCACATTTTTAGGACACTGACTTTTAAAAAAGTATGCATAGAAGAATAAGAGAAAAGATACGATAAGCTTAGTTCCCTGAACAAGGGCTACTACGTGGCTTGTCAAGTTGAATCCAACCTCATTTTAATGGCTGTAATCAATAGTCAAGTGAAAAATTAGTGGGATTTGAGGAATTTTCTCTTCAAGTTTCCAACCCTTCTTTTAACAAAACAGGAATCGTAATAAATCAGCTGTAGAACAAAGAAATCTGGCAATACAGACATGCGGTATGAATTCTTTGGAGATTATGAAAAATATTTTTTTCCTTTTTGTTTTTCCTTTAATTTTTTGAAAATGATAGAGTAACAAAATTTTCTCCTTCTGATTTTCTATTTTGGAATGTTATAACAATATAAATTGAAAATGTACTCTTTTCAAGTGTTTTTGGTAAAGCATGTAATTGCATTTTTTTTTAGGATTATAAATTTAGGAACTGATAAATTACAACTTTCAAAGAGGGTGAAGAGTAGAGATGTTAGTTGAACAAGCCATTTCTTAAAAATGAGCCATTCAGGCAGCTGTCTGATTTATAAGGGTTTATGAAAAAATCTTTTCTGAAAGTTGGAAGGGAGAATTGCACCCAAAATAAGACTTTTTTGGGGTGAAATAAAATCAATAATAGAATTCTAGAACACAATCACAACACAAATTTATACTAAATCAACACTACTGATCTAATAGTGTTTCGTTTATATTTTAAAATACAGCAACTTAACTCTTTGAACCACTGAATTATTCTGACGTGTTTCAGTCATATGCTATCTGAAAGATGCTAATAACACAAATAAAATGCAAGACTTCCTTATTCATACTCGATATTAGCATCAACTTTGCCTAACTTTATCTTTCATTAAATCAGACTGTCCAAGTGAAGAATGGATGTGATTCTGGGGTAAATACTCTTGCATTCAAATCACTGCTTTCTTGATTAATAGTGTATTTACCTTGGGCAAAAAAAATCTTCATCCTCTGATTTCTCACATATAAAATACCAGCAATAGTAGAGAACATTATGATGCCTTGCTCTCCGAAGATTAAATTATATAACATGAAAAATGTAGTGTATAATCCTAACAAATATCAATTTGATAGATAATCTTCTATAGATGTTTCCATGGGTATAATTTTCTATTGCTTCCATAGATGTTTTATTTCCAGACTTGTTATGCTCACATTGCTCATCAGTTTCTATTCATGTAGCTGAGGTGAAGTAAGAATTATTTATCTCCATGGTTTATTGGCTCACATTAGGTGAATGTTTTCCCTGAGTCTGGAAAGATTTTCCTTCAGTGGTCTAGAATTTAGTTGTATGTCTATTATATCTACATGGATTGTGTTGATCTGGTACCTTATGGAATGATAAGTTAAATGGTTTACTTATGAGAATTCTGAACAAAACAAGCCATGATCTTTCATCAGCAAGATGGTCTCTGGATATATGTTCCTATGTAAGTGCTAGCTTCATTCCTGAGCTATCTCTATTAGAAATCTTTGATTGTTTTGATTGGTAGTAAAAGTAAGAAATCATTCTGTACTACTTTGAGTTAGGTCATTTGATCTCATAATCCACTGATGTAGGCATAATCAGAGTACTGAATACTATTGTAACTATTTTATAGATCAGACAACAAAGGCATAAAGTGTTTACATTTGCATAAAATGTCACTAGTGGAACTATAATTTAAATCTAAACTTTTCTACTCCCAGTACTGGACTTCTTCCATTATACTTTCATTTACTGTTTTTGTATTTACATAATTTTTTCAATTGACATATAATTATATTTATTTATAGGATAGTGTGATGATTCCATACATATGCACATTGTCAATTGATCAAATTAGGAGAATTAACATATCTATAATTTCATACTTATCATTTCTTTGTGGCAAAAATATTCAAAATTCTCTTTTCTAGCTCTTTCAAGTTATATAATATATTATTATTGATGTTAGTCATACTACCATGACATACCTTTTTTAATGAGTAATTTAAACAACTATTTATTGAGCATCAGCTATGTAATCAAAATTGTACTATGCACTGGAAATACACAGGTGAACAAAACAGGCCAAACCTTATAGTAACAGAACTTAGTCTTGTGTAGCTCAAGGTAATAATCGTATCAATTCCTTAGGAGACAAAAGTTGTTATTTTGGTCACCAGATCCCAATATTCTTCAGGAAAAACAGATTTGCTAGAAGCTTCAATGCTTTGATCAAGAGTCTATTAATGTGATTTCCCTTTCTAATGTGGTTGCATTATTTGTTATTTGCCTTGCAAATAACACCATGTGCACTGAACAATATATTTATAATAACAATATATTAATAACAACAATTAACAATAATATAATAACAGTATAACCAAGCAAAGACAAAAGGCCTTGGAGATCAGACAACAGCAGGCAGATTCTGATGGTGAGGTGAAATTTGTAAGAAATGACCTGCATGGGGGCATGGGGTGAGTTTCTCCATTTTCATAATTTTTACCTTGAGGGTAGGCTGAAGTTGGCACCAGGTAGGGTGACTAAACCTCCTAAGGTAAACCCACAGTCTTTGTCATCTAAAGAATAAGAGGACAATGTTGGGGCACAAGAGTTGCTGGAAAGCGAGAGTGGAGTCCTGGAAAGGAGAGAATATGTCCTGTCTTCTCCCTAAGCCTCAGGCTGACTCCTAAACCACATTTGCACGCAGTAGACTCCAAGGAGCCCAGCTAAAGTTGAGACTGAAATGAGATTGGACCAGGTGCCTGTGATGGAATTTGCAGTTAAGGTCCCACTAAGTTAATTGCTTGCAAAAACAAAAACATCAATAGTTTCTGGAGAACTATCATAAAATCTATGAATTCTATAACATAACATTCACACAATGTCTGAAATACAACCTAAAATTTCTCAACCATGAAGAAACAGAAAAATGAGACCCTGTCTCAAAACCAACATAAGCAACAGCAACAAATCCCCCAAGCCTCGTGGCATGTCTTAGTTGACAATACCAGACTCTCAGATGTGAATGGGTGAATATTCACCATTTTTTTATTTCTTTCTTTTTTTTTTTAATTGTTGGGGATTCATTGAGGGAAGAAGGAACCAGGTTATACTGATTGCATTTGCTGGGTAAAGTCCCTCTTATAATTGTGTCCTGCCCCCAAAGGTGTGTCACACACCCTGACACTCACATCCCTCCCTCCTCTTTCTGCTCTTCATGTCCCCCACCCTCTCCCTTCTTCCCTCTCTCTGCTCTCCCCTTCCCCAACCCTCCACCATGTACTAGGTTATCAACTATCCTCATATGAGAATTGACCACATAGGATTCTTGCTTCTCCATTCTTGTGATGCTTTACTAAGAATATAATGTGTTCTACTTCCATCCAGGTTAATATGAAGGATGTAAAGTCTCCATCTTTTTTAATGACTGAATAGTATTCTGTGGTATGCATGTGCCACAGCTTGTTAATCCATTCCTGAGTTCTTGGGCATTTGGGCTATTTCCACATTTTGGCAATTGTAAATTGAGCTGTGATAAACGGTCTAGTGTAAGTGTCTGTATGGTAAAATGATCTTTTTCCTTCTGGGTAGATGTCCAGTAATGGGATTGCAGGATCAAATGGGAGGTCTACCTTGAGTTCTCTGAGGGTTCTTCATACTTCCTTCCAAAAATGTTATATTAGTTTGCAGTCCCACCAGCAGTGTACAAGTGTTCCGTTCTCTCCACATCCATGCCAGGATATGCAGTTTTGAGATTTTGTGATGTGGGCCATTCTTGCTGGAGTTAGATGATATCTCAGGGTAGTTTTGAATCCATTTTTCATTTTCCAGATTTATTTGTATATTTTCACATGAAACTATGGGGGGGGAAGAGTGATAATTAGATCATACTATGGATGCCACACCATCCTCCCCATTCCATCCTCACATTTTGTTTTCTTCACAATCAGAGCTTCAGCTTCTTAACAGGCTCTATTTTAAATGTCTGAGTGTCATGCTTTATAATCTTCAGCACTACGTATAGTGTATAACATGTGGTAGACACTTAAAATATTTTCTTATGTTAAATACTGAGTAATACATGTAAGTTCCATGGCAACTTTCTATAGTAAAAAACCACACAGCCAGTTTCTGTCAGTAATTTACTAGCAAATTTGGTTCAGTGATTTTTTAATTCTTATTATTTATTTATTTCAGAATATTAGAAGGGTACAAATATACAGGAATTCCTTTTGTACAGTTTGAGACAAAGTTGTAAGTGTGTTTCTCACCTGGATTGGGTGCCATGTACCCATTAGGTGTGAATTTACCCTCCTTTTCTCTCTCATCTGCTTGCTTTCTTTTAAATTTTACTACCAAATGTGTACATGGGTGTGAATAGATTAGTGTCAACTTAATAGTGAGTACATGTGGTGTTTCATTTTTCATTCTTGTGAAACTTCACTTATTAGAATGGTCTCCAATTCCATCCAGGATGTTGCAAAAATCATTAAATCACCATTTTTTTTATGGGTGAATAGTACTACATGGTATACATATAACACATTTTATTAATCTACTCATATATTGATGGACACTTGGGTTGGTTCCACATCTCTGTGATTGCACATTGTGCTGCAACAAACATTTAAATGCATGTGTCTTTTTGATAAAATGACTTTTTTTCCTTTGAGAAAATACCAAAGTGGAATTGCTGGATCAAATGGTAAGTCTACTTTTAGTTCTCTAAGCTGTTTCCATATGGCTTTCCACAGAGGTTATACTAGTTTGAAGTCCCATTAACTGTATAATTTTCCTTTTATATTTGCATCTACCCCAGCTTATTTTGTTTTAGGATTTTTTTTGATAAAACCCATTCTTACCATAGTTAAGTGATACTTCATTGTGATTTTGATTTGCATTTCCTTATAGAGATGTTGAGCAGTTTTTCATGTTTATTGGCCAATGGTCTTTCTTTCTTTCTTTCTTTCTTTCTTTCTTTCTTTTTTTTTTTTTTGCAGTTTTTAGCCAGGGCTGGATTTGAACTCACCACCTCCAGCATATGGGGCCAGTGCCCCCTACCCTTTTGAGCCACAGGTGCTGCTCTGGTCTTTCTTATTTTGAAACTCTTCTGTTCATGTTTTACCCATTTTCCCCACTGTTGGGTTGTTTGATTTTTTTTCTCTTGATTTGCTTGAGTTTATATATAGATATAGATATAGATATAGATCGATTCTGGTTATTAGCCTTATATAAGATGAATAGCAAAGAAATATTTTTTTTTCTTTTTTTTTTGAAATATTTTCTTCCATTCTGTAGGTTGTCTGCTCACTTTATTGATTGTTTCTTTGAGTGCATATAAGTTTTTAAATTTAATCATGTCCCATTTCTTAAATTTTGTTGTTGCTGTTATTGCCTGTAGGGTCTTCTCCACAAATTCTTTGCCTAGGCTGATGTCTTTAAGAAGAGCTTTTCCAACATTTTCTTCTAGAGCTCTTATACTTTCATGTCTTTTGTTTAAGGGTTTTTTTTTTTTTTGTTTGTTTGTTTTCTTTGCAGTTTTTGGCTCGGGCTGGGTTTGAACCCTCCACCTCCTGCATATGTGGCTGGCAACTTCCTTTGAGCCACAGGTGCTGCGCTCTTTTGTTTAATTTTGTTATTCATTATGAATTAATTTTTGTGTGTGGGAAGAGGTGTAAATCCTGCTTTAATCTTTCACATATGACTCTCCAATTTTTCCAGCGTGATTTGTTGAATAAATATGATTTACTGTGTATGTTTTTGTCTGCTTTGTCAAAAATCAGATGGTAATATGAGCACAGTGTTTTCTGTTCTGATTAATTGGTCCATGTCTGTGTTCTTATGCCACTTCATGCTGTTTTGATTATTATAACTTTATAGTATAGTTTTTTTTATTAAAAGATAACTATGTACATTAATGCAATTCTGGGGTACAGTGTGCTGTTCTCACATACAATTTGAAGTATTTTCATCAAACTGGTTAACATAGCCTTCATGTCATTTTCTTAGTTATTGTGTTAAGACATGCATATTCTATTCTTAGAAAGATTCACTTGTACTCTTATAAGATAAACCAATCATCCTCCCTCCACCCATTCTCCCTATTCTCCCTATCCCTCTCCCTCCCTCCTCCCTATATTCTTAGGCTGTTATTAGGTTATAGATTTCATATGAAAGCTATAAATTAATTTCATAATAGGGCTGTGTACATTGAATACTTTTTCTTCCATTCCTATGATACTTTGCTAAGAAGAACACTTTCCAGCTCCATCCATATGAACATGAAGGACGTAAAGTTTCCATCTTTCTTTATGGCTGCATAGTATTCCATGGTGTATATATACCACAGTTTGTTGATCCATTCATGAATTGATGG
>CAUYQV010105121.1:0-30210 GCA_963574575.1 Galagoides demidoff | reverse complement strand
TTTTAGTCTTTGAAATTCACATAAATTTCTCTTCTACTCCACATATGTCCATGTTGATTTTGATGAGAAAATAATGTATGTTATAGAAAAGTTAAAATCTTTTGTTTGTTCCCAGATATTTTGTGTTTTTTGTTTGTTTGTGTGTTTTGAGACAGAGTTTCACTATGTCACCCTGGGTAGAGTGCTATAACATCATAGCTCACAGCAACCTCAAACTCTTGCGCTTAAGCGATTCTCTTGCCTCAGCCTCCCAAGTAGCTGGGTGCCCGCCACAATCCCTGGCTGTATTTTTGTTGCAGTTGTCATTGTTGTTTTAGCAGGCCTGGGCTGGATTCAAACCCACCAGCCTCAGTATATGTGGCTGGTGCCCTACCGACTCAGCTATGGGTGCCACCTGTTCCCAAATATTTGATTAAAATGGATATTTTGGGGAAAACTCTCTGATTTGTGGCATGGCTTATGTGTGGCACCCTGAGGATATGTGTAATTACATTGGTGACACACAAGACAGGGTCATCAACCATCCCTAACTCATGCACATTAGGGAGTTGGCACTCTGGGAGAGCTAGCTTTTCTACAGACGTTTTTATGGTTACAGGGACTTAACTGAGCCTATGCTGACCTTATTTCTGTTGGTGTTCATGGGGATATTAGGGATATAGAACTGTGTTTCACCAGTAGATGTATCTAACATCCTCAAGTTTCTTAGATAAATATATTCTTTTCCCTGTATGTCTTATATTTGTATCCTTTTTTTTCCACCAAAGTGTACTTACATTTCTATGATTATTATCCTTAATATAGCCTGTGATTGTTCATTTGACCCTCCCGTTGACAAATGGAGTACAGAAAGATTTTAGGCAGTCCTATTTACTTTGTGGAATGGCACATGAGCTGAGTTAGACCACAAAGTGCTGGCCTGGCTTTGAAGACAGGCAAGAATGTTAATTCTGACTGGCATCTCGAGTGTTTCATTTTAGTTCACCACCAAAATAGCAAACAAGTAGTGCAGAGATCTCATGAAATGATAATGCAAATAACTGACTGGAAACAGCTCTGCGAAGATACCCTACGTTTCTTAAGGGGACATTCCTGTAATTTAAGAGTCAGGGCAGCCTGAAGCTATTAAGAGTCCTGCCTGGTGATAGGTAGTAACCAAAAACCAAGGGCTTTTCTTTCCTCCAGTAGCCGGGGTCACGGGCCACCTTGGCACTCAGCGCTCTTCCTGCCCAGAGTGCTTCAGATACTGGTCTACGCCTACAGCTGCCTCAGACCTAACATGGGCTCACTACAGACAGGCAGTTTATGTTAGAGATCCTTGGCAGAGCAGGCTCACTGGGGGCCAAAATACATAAGCTATAAAAATCTAAACTATTTCTAGATCAAAAAAATCCAGCTACATGGGAGTATTCTAAATTGCATGTCAAAGTCTGACTCCAACTGACAAGGAAACTGTTCGTCAATTTACTAATTTCACAAAAATTGATGAAAGGCTAAATAATCAGTATAAACCAGTCAATACGCACAGATTCCATAGCCACTAAATAGGAACAGAACTCCCAAGACACTGGTAAAGTACTTTATGTGGCACCTGATCAACAACTCCTACAAGTGTATTTGCATAAATTATTGTATTTTCTGTGCAACTTGACTTCTAAACACAAGTGTTCAAATTTATTTTTTAAAAGAAAATAATGCTTGTACCCAAATTTAGAGTATATTTTTGCCTGCACAAAGCTAGAATCGTTTTTGCACTTTTAGTCTACCAGTCAAACAGTTATTGTCAGGAACTCCCTGCTACCAACTGGGGGCCTGGAATTTTCATTCCTCAGGGTAAAACATTACCTCTCAAAATACACCTCTCTTCTACTATCTGTCCCTCTGTCTCTCAAGCACTCAGACACGTATCTTTTTGGGAAATTAGATCTGGATCTTCGGTTAATACAGATGTTTTTGGGCAACAGTCCTATTTTGTGGAATTTCTATAGCACAGGAAAATTGTGACAACTATAGATCTAGGGTTTTTTTGTTGTTGTTGTTTTGTTTTGTTTTTTGAGACAAAGTCTCAGTTTGTCACCCTTGGTAGAGTACTATGGGGTCACAGCTCACAGCAACCTCCAGCTCTTAGGCTTAGGTGATTCTCTTGCCTCAACCTCCCAAGTAGTTGAGATAACAGGCACCCACCACAACACCTGGCTATTTTTTTGTTGCAGTTTGGCTGGGGCCAGGTTCAAACCTGCCACCCTTGGTATATGGGGCCGGCACCCTATTCACTGAGCCACAGACACTGCCCCACTTCTTGATATCATTTAGAATCAGGTCAATAAGTATGTATCAACCTGGGCATGGCAGTTCTTGACTATAGACTCAGGGCTTTGGGAGACCAAGACAGAAGGATCTCTTGAGATCAGGTTCAAGACCACCAACATATCAAGACCTCATCTCTATAGAAAATAACACAATTTGCCTAGCAAGGTGACATGAGCCTATCTTAATATGAGCCTATAGTTGTCCATGGGTCCTCAAACTTTTTAAACAGGGGGTCAGTTCACTGTCCCTCAGACCGTTGGAGGGCCAGACTGTGGGCCCCGGGACAAGTCGGCTGTTAAGCAGGACAGGCAGTGGCAGCAAAAACACCCAGCGGGCTGGATAAATGTCCTAGGTGGGCCACATGTGGCCCGTGGGCTGTAGTTTGAGGATGCCTGGTCCTGGCTATTGAGAAGGCTGAGGTGGGAGGACACAGGTGGTGGAGGTGAGCTATAATCACACCACTGCATTCCAGCAATGGAATTAGCTGTCTCTAAAATAAAAGTTGTATACCATGTGATGCATTTTTGTCATCTAAGATAATTTATTCATCTCTTGCATTTTATGTATTTTTTATTTTTTTGGAAGTAAGAAGTTGTTATATACCACTACTCACTTGATACTAGAAAATTTATCAGACTAATTTAAGATAGTATGGACTTCTTTTAGAGAATAGAAGCATAAACATTCAAAATAATAAATCCAATTAGATTATTCTTTTGTGGGGGTGGGATGGGGACAGAGTCTTACCCTGTCACCCTAGGTAGAGTGTCATGGCATCACAGCTCACAGCAACCTCAAACTCTCAGGCTGAAGCGATTCTCTTGCCTTAGCCTCCCAAGTAGCTGGGACTTCAGATGCCCACCATGATGCCCAGCTTTTTGTTGTTGTTGTTGTAGTTGTCATTATTGTTGTTTGGCAGTCCTGGGCTGGGTTCAAACCTGCCAGCCTCAGTGTATGTGGCCAGCACAGTAACTGCTAAGCTACAGGTGCCAAGCCCAATTAGATTATTGTATCCTTTAAAATTACCTGTGCCTATGTAGGCTAAAATGAATTATTCTATAGGTAAATAATTTATAATTTCATTCACTAAACACACCTTAATAGATTATAAAAATTTAATGAAGAATTGGATAACTTTATATCGTTTGAGGCAAGTAAATTAAAATTTCTAGCATTATTTTACTATCCTAATTTATTTTATCAATAGAAAAATTACCTGGAAAAAATTTTAATTGTGCCAGATTGAGTCATTTAGTAAAGAAAGTCATAAGCAGTGGAAAAATTAATTTTTATTTCTCAAAAAGCTAACTGTAAGCCATGTTTATGTGTGTATTAGGGGAAGGAGCCCAGTCTGTACAACTTTATTTTATGGCCTAGAAACCAATTTAGTAGCAGTGTTGTTGGAGCTTGCTTACACACTAAAACACAGAGATTAGTCAAGCACAGACTGCTCATAATGATCGGCTTGATAATTGACATTCATATTCTTCCTGAACATTTTGAGCTTAGATCCTATCAAGATTTTTCCTTAAGCTTTGGAATTATTTATTGAGGATTTGAGCTTATATTATCCATTAATACCTCTCGGGCCAATGCTACTGAAATACAACACACTTGTATCTTCACTTTCACTCATCACCATACAATATGTTTCTAGTTTTAGTGTTACCATAGCTACAGCCATTTTGAGGCTGGTTTTTCTTTAAGTATAGGTATTAGTCCTGATTTTTGCTAGCAAATGATAGAAATCCAGCCCAAAGGATTAAGAGGACAAAAAAAAGGAGAATGTATTGGCAGTGATAACTAACCCGTGACAAAGAATGCGATAGCTGAAATCAGTCTCAGTCTCAGGTTCCCTCCCTATCGCCCTTTCTGTTTGTAGCTGTATGCCCCCTTCACTCTCATGCTAAGGTGAAGCTGTGTGGGTCCTGTCACTAGTATCCACGTCAGCTTACTAGAAAACCTGTGTGGTTCTGGAGATGCTGACTCTACCCCAACCACAGGATTCAAAGTCACACACTTGACAACATGGGGAGCCCAGGATAGTCTAGCCCTGGCTTTCCTTTTGCTGGTGAGTTAAAATCCACATGCTGTTAACACTCACTTCCTGAAGTGTACAATTCAATGTTTTTTAGTATATCACAAAATTGTACCACCATTTTCATTATATAAGCCCCCAAAGAAAGATTTTACAAATTAGCAGTAATTTTCCATTCCCTTCTCCCTTTCTTCAACCCCTGAAAGTCACTAATACTTCCTGTGTCTATGGATTTGCCTATTCTGGGCCTTTCATACACATGGAATAATACAATCTGTGATTTTTTTTTTTGTCTGTCTTCTTTAACTTAGCAGAAACGGTTTAATGATTCATCTGTGTTGTACCATGCAGCAATATTGCATTTCTATAATTATGTGTCTAAACAATAGTTACAGTGTGTGGATATATAAACCATCGTTTATTCATTATTCATACATTTAGTTGTCAATCTATGAGGATCATTTTTTGATTTTAGTTTTCACTTTTTGATAATTAAAAATAATGCCACTGGGAACATTTGTGCACACATTTCTGAGTGGACATATGTTTTCATTTTTCCTGGGTGAATACCAAGGAGTCAAATTGCTAGATCATACGGTAACTGCCAACATTTTGAAGAACTGCCAAAATGTTTTCCAATCTACCACATTGTTTTACATTCCCACCAACAATATATGAAAGTTCCAATTTCTTCACATTCTCACTGGCATCTCTTATTGGCCATTTCATTTATTCTCCCTACTCTAGAGGGTTTGAAGTGGTATTGCATTATGGATTTGCATTTTCCTGTGGCTAATGATATTGAGTATTTTTTCATATACTTACTATCCACACTACAAGGTCTGACAATTAAATCACAAACTTGCTACTGTGCACTCATGTGGACAGCACTGTACAAACAACTCAGTGAGATTTAGTAACCTTGGTGTATTGGTGACTCATTGCTATGCTCATGTTGACTTGTGCTGGTGTCTTCCTAAGTGGTGTTCATCATTGTTGTTGTGTGTTGTTTTTTGCTGTCAAGAGAACGCTGGAGCTTGAATCAGTGCAAACATTACATTTCCCATTAAATTTGGCAAAGTGTATGTAAAATCAGGGACATGTTAGTCCAAGTTTATTTATTTATTTATTCTTAAAATACGCAGACGTTAATTACCCAAAGAATAAATCTAATCTATTCAACTTAAATTAAATTATTCAAAATGTGGAGTATCCCAGCACAAAGTGCCTAATGTGTCAAAGAATTAAACATTGCTATCGTTTCCATGTGGTTTATCCCCATCAAATCTCGAGTTGAAATGGATCCCCAGGGTGGCAGTTCCGAGAGATGGGGCCTGGTGGGAGGTCTTTTAGTTGTGGAGGTGGATCCCTCATTAATAGATTAGTGCTTTCCCATGGAAGGCAGTGAATTCTTACTCTCACAGGAATGGGTTGCTTCCCCCAAGATTAGGTTGTTAAAAAGGCTCTCTTACAAACCATCAAATAAATAAATAAATAAATAATTCTTTTTAAGTCTCCCTTGCTTAGTTTCTTGCTTTGGCTTTCTGTCTTGTTATGTGATATCTGCACACACCCACTCCCTATCCACTTTCCACCATAAGCTAAAGCAGCCCGATGCACTCAGAGGTGCAGATGTCCAATTTTGGACATTTCGGCCACCAGAATCTTGAGACAAATCTCTTTTGTTCATAAATTGCCTAGCAATCAGGCATTGTTACAATATCACAAAATGGACTAAGAAACAAATATGTGACAGAAAAACACACTGAAGGTGTCAGGCAAGTTGGGGCTGACTCAACTAACTTTGGGAATGAGTGAAATCTATATGCTAGAGGCAAATTACCTGTACTTCAACACCGGATTCTATTTTATAAAGTTCTTTCCAGTGGGCATAATAGTTAACAATTCTAAAACCACTATATCTGTATGTGAAATGAAACAATGACTTACATTAGTGACAAATGGAGGGAGCCCGGTTTCTCACTGTTGAAGTGGAAGGTTACAGATTATTAGGAAGGGAGAAGACTAGAGGGATCTCTATAATAATAGGTCGGAGGTGGAGATGTTAGCACACTCACATTTAGCTCAATATAGGCACAAACGTTCCAAACAGAAATCCTTGTAATTAGGTGTGTGGTGTAGATAGGTAATGCCATGAAGTAAATAGCAGTGTACAAGTGGATTAAATGTTTTTCTGAGGAAAGAGAAAAGTATCACTAATGAAGAGAGGTCAGGGCAGCCAGTAACAAATAGAACTGACAAAAACATTGCAAAAATTCATCAACTTATATGTCAAAATCCTCAGCTGACTATGAGAAGCAAGTAAACAGAAAAATTTTAACTGAAAATCTTGGCACAAGAAAGGTGTGTGTAAATATAGTTTTGAAGGAGCTCACTGATTAAAAAAAAAAAAAAAAAGCAAAGAAGAGTTGAAGTTTGCCAAGCCTTTTTGAATAGACAAGAAGACATTTTGGGCTGTGTTATCACTGGTGAAAAAACATGGGTGTACCAATACAAACCCTAAAACAAAGTGTCAAAATGCATGATGGAAGTCAGCCAGTTCTCCATGATTACAAAAGTTCCATCTGTCCAAATCAAAAGTGAAAATAATGTTGTTAACCTTTTTTTTTTTTTTTATCGGCGGGATTGTTCATTATGTATTTGGACCAACTGGATAATTAACCAAATTTACTATTTGGAAGTGCTGAAAAGGCTGCATAAAAATGCTGAATGTAAACAACCTGCACTTTTCACCAACAACTCATGTCTCTTCAATCACAACAATGCAACAGCTCACACAGGACTGTCTATGAGTGAGTTGTTAGCCAAAAAACAAATAACTGCACTGGAATGGCCTCCCTACTCATCTAATCTGGCCCCCAGTGACTTTTTTCTTTATGTGGAGATATGAAAATTTTGAAAGGAAGATATTTTGATGGCATTCATTATATCAAGGGTAATATTGATGTCCCTTCCAGAGTTTCAAAATTGCTTTGAAGGGTGGACTAGGCACTGGCCTCCATGCATAGCTTCCCAAAGGAAGTAGTTCAAGGATATCCATTGTGACATGCAGCAATGAGGTCTGTAGTACTTTTTCTAAGATGACGTATACAGTACTTTTTCTAAGACAAGTTCATGAATTTATCAAACCTTGCATATCTTCTTTGGAGCAATATCTATTCTTATATTTTGTTCCTTTTTTGTTGAGTTATTTTTCTTTTCTTTATTGAGTTGTAAGGGTGCTTTGTGTACTAAGCAGATTAGTCTGTTATTAGGTAGATGATCTGCAAATACTTTTTCCCATTCCGTTGATTATCTTTCACTCCTTTTATAGTGTTCTCTGAAGAACAAAAGCTTTCAATTTTCATTAAACCCAAAGTATTGTTCCTTTTGTTGCTTGCCTTTTTGGTGTCATATCTAAGAAATTACTGCCTAACACAAGGTTACCAAGGTGTATGGCTATTTTCAATTTTATTCTTCATCATGTGCATATCCAGTTCTTTCAACACCATTTGTTGAAAGACTATTCTTTTTCCATGGAATTCCTTTGTATCCTTATCTAAAAAGACTTGTAATGAAAGATACATGTATATATTTTTTTCAATTCTCTTTCATTGATCTATACATCTACCCTTATGCCAGTACTATCTAATTTTGATAGCTTCATGGTAAGCATGGAAATTGTAACAAATTTAGAAAATGTGATTTCTCAATTTTGTTCTCCTTATTTCATGATTGTTTGGGCTATTCTGTTTCCCTTGCCTTTCCTTAAAATCAAAATTTTAAGATCAGCTTATCAGTTTCTTTAAGAAAAATCATATGGAATTTTGAATGGAATGTCATTAAATGTATAGGTCAATTTCGTTGAGATAACAATCTTAACAATATTAATTTCTCCAATCCATGATGATGGGAAGTCTTTTTATTTATTTGGTTCTTTTCTAATTTCTTACAATGATTACTGTATTTTCCAGTGTATAAGTCTTGCATTATTTTTGTTAAATTTATTCCTATTTTTTTTCTTTTGGCTGCTATGGTAAATAGATATTTTTCTTAATTTCATTTTTGGATTATTTATTATAATGTAACAAATAAAATAAAAATAAATAAAACTGATATTTGCATTTCTATCTTATATTCTCCTACTGTGCTGAATTCATTTACTTGTTCTAATAGTTTTTATTATTTTATTGTGAATTCCTTAGAATTTTATATATATTAGATTAAATCATGTCATCTGTAAATGCATCTTTCTTTCAAATCTAGATTCCTTTTACTTCTTTTTGCTTATTTGCTCTGAGTAGATCCTCCAAAAATGTTCAACAAAAGTGGTCAAAATAGTCAGTCTGTCTTGTTGCTAATACTAGGGAAAAGACTTTTAGTCTTTTACCATTAAATGGGATGTTAGCTGTGGACTTTTAATAAACGATCTTGGTTGGGTTGAGGGACTTCCCTTCTAAGTTCATTAAATACTGTCTTCTTATAAAAGGGTGTTGAATTTTGTCTAATACTTTTCTTCTGTGTCTATTGAGATAATTATGTGGAGTTTGGGTTTATTGTATTAATATGCTTAATTATATTCATACAGGATATTATATTGTATTCTTTAAAATAAGAAAAATATTTTCTTATTTTAAATAATACTCATATTCCTGGGGTAATTCCAATTGGTCATGGTATATATCCTGCATATGTTGCATTCAGATTGCTAATGTTTTATCCTGGATTTTGCATCTATATTCATAAGGAATATAGGTCTACAATTTTATTTTCTTATGATACCTTTATCTAGTTTGGGTATTAGAACTTCTTATGAAAGATATAACACAACTATAGCCCAGGATAAAGGAGAGAAATGGAGCGTGAAGGGAGGGGAGGGGGGAGGTTTGATAGAGGGAGGGTAAAAGACACGACCACACCTATGGAGCATATTGCAAGGGTACAAGTCAAATCTGTGAAGTGCAGAACATAAATGTCTTAACTCAATAATCAAGTAAATGAGGCAAAAGCTATGTTGATTGGTTTGATGTAAGCAGATTGCATAAAAAAATCAATACATTGTACCCCACATATGCATAAATGTATTCATGATCTATGTGTATATGACTTAATTTTTAAAAAAAGGAGAGATTAAAATACCTATTCCCTGAAATAAGAGCCTAATTCCCAAAAAAAGAGAATAATTTACTGGCCTTACAGATTGAACTGGGAAATCTTTCTCCTTCTTCTATTTTTTGATGGGTATGTGAAGAGTTTGATATTGATTCTTCTTTAAATGTTTAGTAGAATTCACCAGTGAAGTTTTCTGACCCTGAGCTTTACTTTTGCGAGATGTGTTTTGGCTACTGTCAGGGTTATTAAAAAATACTATGGACAATATGTGCCAATATATTAGGTAACCTAAATAAAATGGACAAGCTGGAGACATGCAAATGACCAAAACTGAGAGGAAATAGAAAATCCAAATAGATTGTTAAAAAGTAAAGAGAGAGGAACATTAATATTAACAGAATTCACATATGGGGGAGATGAAAAATTTGATCACACAGGAGTAAAGAATAGAAAGATTGATAGCAGATGTTGGGAAGAGTGAGTGGGGTTAAAGAGTGGGTGATGGGCACCCTAAATATCCTGACTTGATCACTACACATTGTATATACAAAACAAAATTTCACATGTTCCCTATAAATCTATACAAATGAAAACAGGTGTCTCAAGAAAACTGCAGACCTATATCCCTTATAAATAAAAATGCAAGTCCATGATAATACAGAAAAAAGCATTCATTTATTTCTTTTCTAAGTTTTATTTGTGTGTTCATATTCTCAACTTAATGAGACCATGTTCCCATATTTCCCCTTTAGTGCTTTAGACATAGTTTTTCTTAATTCACTCAGTTTGTTTAACTGGAGTGGGTAATTTAATGTATTAAATTGGATAATTTAAAATGGATAATTTAAAATATTTTTTTAGTGGGTCCAACAACCTGTTTTCTTCAAGTACAGTTTCTATTGAAACTGTATTTCCTTGTTTTTTTGCATTTCTTATAATTTTTATTTCAAAATTGGACATTTGAAATAATACAGTGTGATGTGGTAACTCTAGAAAGTAGATCCTCTCCTATCCATAGGATTTGTTGTTGCCGTTGCTTTGGTTGTCCTTTGGTTCAATGGCTCTCCTGATTTAACCCTCTGAAACCTGCATTCTTTATTGTGTGACCTCTGAAATCTCTGCATTTTTTCTTTAATGGTGGGCTAATAACTGAACAGAGATTTCCTTAAATGCCTCAAATCAGGGTCTGTGATTTTCTGAGCAGCTCTATGTGCAAGTTGGGGCAGGTCTGCAGGGAGCTCAGGCAGGCAGTTTATGCCTCTGCCTCGCCCTTCATTCCCTGCTCCTGCAGAGCCTCAAGGTCAGCCAGAGGTGAGACTTAGCATTCTTAATCATGCACATATCCCTGATGGGTGTGCAGCCCTGTACATCACAGCCTTCTCAATTCCCAGGAATATATTGGAGCTTTTCAAATTTCCCTTTAGATATCTTATTCCCCAGCTTTTTGGTTTAAGTTCTTTGGTCACCTTGTTGTTTACCCCAATTATTACTGTTATATGAGGCGACTGCAACGGTAAAGGACTGTTGCTGATTCTTTTTTTTTTTTTTTTTGTGAGGCAGAGTCTCAAGCTGTCACTCTGGGTAGAGTGCTATGGTGTCATATCTCACAGCAACCTCTAACTCTTGGGCTCAAGAGATCCTCTTGCCTAAGTTTCTCTATTTTTGGTTGAGATGGGGTCTCACTTTTGCTCAAGCTGGTCTCGCAAGTTCAAGCCCACCTGCTGTGGTTGCCCAGAGTGCTAGGATCATAGGCATGAGCTACTGCACCTGGCTGTTGCTGATTATTTTCAACAAATGACCCCAATGAGAGATTAGAGCTAAGTAAGCTGTGATTCAGGTCAAATAAAGGCATGTTTTGAAATGGAATTTCCCATAGAACTTCCAGATGGGCCATATAATGACGTTACCTGGGAAAGGGACGTCGAAGGTGCTCTTCCCCTTAATGGCTGCCAGGGCACTTGTTGTCACCATGATTGTAGGCCAATGGTTTGCAGGGCTATTGCTGAACTAAGAAGAGGGGGGTGAGAATGGGGAAAGTTAAAATGCACAGGGTCACGGCTGTTGTTGAGATCCAGAAATTCTTCTTGAATGACACCCCTTATACTGTTGCAAGCCCTTGGTTAATTTCCACAGTTTGATAAATTAGTAATTTAACAAATTTTTGATAATATTCTTATTGCTGTTATTGAGCACAGAATATTTGGAGATTCTTACTCTGCTTTTCCCACTGATGTTGCCTCTCATCTGTCACCTTTATGTATAAAAAGCCAAACTTTTTTTTCTATGACTTACAACCAAAAACATCTTAACTAATCCCACTCAGTATATTTACAGCTCTTAGTTCTAACCTCAAATCTCTTTTTGAAGAGCTAGCTTCTAATTCAGAAAACGCTGGAGTAAACTTGCTTAGCAGAACCCAAATCATCTACTTATGTCCTGTACAATTTCCAGGGCAGGAGAGTGTAGGCCTTTGAGGGGTCAGATGGAAGCATGACTAGAGCTGTGTCTGGAGACTGCCACCGGGGCCACTTGATTAGAGCTGGGGAGAAGCAGTTTTCTCAGAGGACAGTAACATTGTTTTGAACACACAGGATAATAAATGCTCACAAAATGAAGTTCATCGTTCCCAAAAGTCCTTATGATGCTCTGGTAACTTACTACATGGCAACATCCAGACAATGTCCTTATTCTGGTTTGATTTCTTCCTTGTTCCATACTCTGATTGTTATAGAATAAGCTTTACAACCCCAAGCTCTATGCAAAACCTTTATGATTGTAACTTCTTTCTGTTGTAGCAATATTGAAGTACTCGGTTGTAAAGGCTTCTGGTGGGAGAAGGAAATATTAAAGAAGCAAGTGAATAGCATTCTACCCAGCAGGAAATGGAGATGGGGGTTTTTCATGGGTAATAGAAATAACTATAAAGGGTGTGCTGCCAAATGTCTAGCAAACTACATGAATTCAAAAATATTAAGCAATCAAGCAAGATTTTTTGTTTAGAAATTTTGAGCAAACTATTCATGATTGCATTTTAATCAAGTTATTATGTTGCTTTTGAATGTTATCGTAATTTCAATGTTTAGATGGTTGATGCATTTTTGTGTGTTTATTTTACATTTGGGAATAGCTATTTTCACCCAATGAATAGATTTTGATGAAAATGGCTTCGAGAAATAACGATCTAAGTTAGATTCTTACACATAATCATACATCAACGTTTTAAATTTTAATGAGGACTTTACTCCAGCCCATTCTCTTAGCTCAAGGTGTTACACACAATTTAGACAATAGTGCTATTAATTAAAATGTGCAATATTCTTGATATCAACTATGACTGGGAAATATTCTAAACTAAATAGAAAGAGAGATATCTGTTGTCCTTTTCGATCTGATCCTATTTAGGTCAAAGGCATTAACTTAAATGGCTAGATTTCTAATCATTCCGAGTCCCCTTTTTTCTGGGTAGAAATAAATATTTCATGACTCTCAGACTGTGAGAAATTCAATCTCATTGTATATCCTGTCTTTTGGAGCCATTGCCAGTACAATCTCAGGAGCTGCAGATAACAAGGGATTGATAATGAAAGTGGAGGTATGAGCTATAGCTATTCAATGTGTATTTAACCTCCCTTCCAGCTAAAAGATACCAGCAGAGAGACAAGAGGCTGTTTCCCTTGATAATTATTTGGCCAAACCTACTTTTAGATTCACAGACTCTTAGAGATAGACATGGTTTTATTATCTATTCCCCTACTTATGTGATACATGAATTTCTCTAAATGATCCTCAAATTTTATCATTTCTCTTCTGAATACATTCACTGCCTGGAAACCACTTTTCCTTGTGACACAATTCAATCCAGTCACGCGTACCTGTTAGAAACTTTTTCATCTTGTAAGTTGCAATTTGACCTCTTAAGAATTCAAACATTGTGCTTAGTTTTGTCCTACATGGGTGGGGAAAATGGAAAAGCTTACAGAACCTGACTACTAAGAAGCCTCATACTAGGTTACACAAAAAGACTGCGATTTAGATCTTTTTGTTAAATTGAAGATATATGGTATTAGAAGAGTGACATAGCTATTGCTTTTGTACTCCACAGACATATTTGACAGTTTCACATTAATATAAAGATGATGTGAAAATATAGGCTAGGTGGTAAAATTCATCCATATCAGCTGATAACAGATTTCTGTTAACTTGGAGTTTCAATAGAAGAAGCTGTCCCAGTCTACATTTTTGTCAATAGTTTGCCTTAGAATGAAGAAAGATTATATTTATCAATATGCAGATAGCAGAATGCAAAGAGAAGTTTTTACATGTAGTGGCTAAAAAAGTGAGAATGGAAAAGATCATGGCCCATTAGGTGCACAAGCTAATGAAGTCTACAAAAATTTTAAGAGGAATAAACATAGTCTATTTCAAGTAGTCGGTGGAAATCTATTACTTAGAAGAATGATATGAGGAAAACCTGGAAATCTTTGTTGACTGAAAGCAGATGAGCAGTCACATCCAAAAGAGCTAGCAAATTAAAGCCCACTGTCTGTTTTGGTAAATAAAATTATATCAAAACATAGCCAGGCTTACTCATTTTACTCATTTACATCTTGCTTAAGGATGTTTTTGTGCTTCAACAGAATTGAATATTAAGGACCAAAAGTTCTAAAATATTTACCATCTGGCCATTCATAGAAAAATTGTGTTGATCCCTGATCTAATTCAAAGGGGTATTTTTTGTTTGCTTGTTTTGTGTGCGTGTGTGTGTGTTTTGTTTGTTTTTTTGAGAGTCTCATTCAGTCCCCCTGGGATTGAATGCTATGGCATCATAGCTCACAGCCAATCAGTTTTTGTTAATACACAGGTCAGTATGAAAGTTTTGAGATGAACTGTGTTATGGTCCATTATTTCACTTTCAGGAAACACAGTCCACAGTGTCCTTTCTAATTCACTTATGCAGGTCTCAACTGGCTGGGCTTATTAGTGTTGCTGGGAGGGCTCCATCTGTTTCTATCCACATGGACTTTATGCTCCCTTATTACTGTGTGTTTCAAAGATTTTACAATGGCCCATATAGAGAGGCAGTCCAATGATATGGAATTATAGTTGTATCTTTATTAATAGTTTCAGTTCTGGGCTCTACATTTTGCCAGTGATGTTATCAACTATTCAGAAAAACATGCTATATGAAGAGCAGTTAAAGAAACTGGGAATGATTCGCCTGGAAGAAAGAAAATTCATGGAAACCAAGATAGCTACACTTGTGGTTTCAAAATAGGTGAAAGGTAATTGTATACAAGAGTTAGTTGTGGTATTCCGAAACCTTAGATGTAGGAAAAATGAATTCATGAATACATAGAGTTAGCATTTAGCATATTAAAGAACAATTTCCTGATCAAAATTATCTGCAGGTAAAGTCTACTGCCTTGGGAGTGAGTTTTTCCCATCAGGAGAAAGAATCTAGATAATAAGGCAAGCCTATATATTTTTTTCCTTAAATGATAGCTGTGTACATTAATGCAATCATGGGGTACAGTGTGGTGTTTTCATATACAATTCAAAATATTTTCATCAAACTAGTTAACATAGCCTTTGTGTCATTTTCTTAGTTATTGTGTTAAGACATTTATATTTTACTCTTAGAAAGATTCACTTGTACCCTTGTAAGATAAACCATAGAGGTGATCCCTCCAATCACCCTCCACCTGCTTTTTAAAAAATATATAGACATTGTCTTAAGCACAAGGAAAAACAGATTCTGATGGCTTCTGGGGTCCGTGCAAAAGCTGGGCCTGTGTTAGTTTGTGTTTGTTGCTGACTACAACTCATGCAGGCTTCATTTTGTCATGACTGGTTTCTGGCTTTGGTCCTGTCTTTTCCCTTTCCTGGACCTGGCCAGCTTTGAGGTGATCCCCTATGACACAAGTACCTAGCACAAGTTCTAATTACCTGTCCTAGCATCCACCTGTTAAGATTTGCTCATACGAGCGATTGCAATGGCTTCAGGCTGAATAGTGGCAGGCTCTAGCCCTGATCCAAGCCTTGAGATCATGCTCATTCATACACAAAACATCCATTCATCACCTACTATCTACCAGGCATTATTCTAGGACCCTGGGATATAGTAGCATTTATTATTTATAAATGATCCTAATCTGGACAGGATCTTGAATAAGCCACTTATTTTTTTATCCGCTCATTGTCCTAATAGCATGTCTACAGAATTGGCTTTATTACAATTCTCACTTTACTGATGAGAAAATAGAGTCCCAAAGAAATTAAATAACTTGACCAATGTACAAGAAAAAAAAAATGCTAGAGCAAGGATTCAAACCCAATGTTCTGTTTCTAGACCGTGGATGCTAGGTTGAGTAAAGGTTCTACTAGCTTAGGTGAAGGTATTTTTCATTCCCTTTTCCATGATCTTTCCTATATTGCCAAAAACGTAATTTCAATGAAAGCCATCCAGGAGAGACTAAGCCTGGAAAGTAGATTCATATTTTGAGGTCCAGCAGGTGTTTGTCAGATAAGGCCTGATGAACATAGCATAACACTAAAATGGTTACTTAGAACTCCGCCACCATATTGACTGAGGTAGAGAAATGGAGGAGGAGGAATAAGAAAAAAAGCAGGGTGGGAGAGAAAATTCAACTGCAAATGCAATTTTGTGGAAAAAACAGCTATGTACCACATGCCCAAAAATATTCTTCAGATACTGGGGTGATTTTTAGAAAACATATTGTGCGTACATGAAGTTAAACCTATCAAGCTGCTTCCATTTCAAGATAATGCAGGTTGTTAATTTTTCATGCTCGCGTTATTCCTGATTCCTGGGCTTTGTTCATTAATGATTAATTAAAACAGCAAATGCTTCTTTAGTAATCCATGCATTTGCAAAGAAACTGTGCAAAGAAATGTATTAAAGGCAGCTTGTAGAGAGGCACCTGTGGCTCAGTGAGTAGGGCACCAGCCCCGTATACAAAGGGTGGCCAGTTTGAATCTGGCCCCGGCCAAACTGCAACAAAAAGTAGCCAGGCATTGTGGCGGGCACCTGTAGCCTGTAGTCCCAACTACTTGGGAGGGCTGAGGCAAGAGAATCTCCTAAGTCCAAGAGCTGGAGGTTGCTGTGAGCTGTGACACCACAGCACTCTACCAAGGGTAACAAACAAATAAATAAATAATAAATAAATAAATAAAAGGCAGCTTGCATACTTAAGCATCCTCTTATGTTTGTATTTGTCCACGGTACAATCTCCTAGGTATTGCTTAAGCCTTTGGTCTAATCTCATATCTAGACCCCCACAGGGTTGGTTTGTGATATGGTTACAGAATCTTCCAGTTTTCCTCTCTTCCTTCACATATAATTATCACACTAGACCAGGTAGAAATTTCAGAGAAGTCACTTCCTAGTCATAGCTAATTATACTGCCCTTGAATTTTATACAGTAGAAGAAAAATTTCTAGTGCATATTGTACCTAGTAGAAATATGTTATAAGGCCTTTCCTTTTTTCCTCTCTCCACCCCTTACTTCCTTCAGCAGACATCCAGAGTCCAACTTGTGTCAGTCATTGTGCTGGGTTCTAAAACACAATGACAAATACACCACTTGCTCTTCTATGATCCCATGCCCCTGAGGCCATCTTCATCACCACTAGTGAGGACGTGGAATATTTTGAAGTGTACAGAGAAGGAAAATAGTTGTTTATTTATTTATGTAGACAGAATCTCACTTTATCACCCTCCCTAGTAGCTGGGACTACAAGCACCTACCACAATGCTCAGCTATTTTTAGAGATATGGTCTCATTCTTCATTATGCTGGTCTCCAGCTTTTGAATGTAGGAAATTCACCTGCCTTGGCCTCCCAGAGTGCTAGGATTACAGATGTGATTCACAATAGTAGCTGTTTTAGAGAGTAAAAGAGCGAGTTTACTAGATAGGCAATCTGTCTCACAATTTTTAAGTACTCATTTAAGTTTTTTGTCTTAAATTTGAAGATAGTAGAGCTGAAATGAAAAGTTTTCTCTAGGCATATCCAATTTTTTTTATATGTGGAATTATAGAGTAAGCAAATAATTGGGTTGAATTACTGTAGGGTTTCCCAAAGTGAGTACATAAGAAAGCGGGGTAAGCAAGGGTGTTTCCATGGAAGTGGTGATAGTGGCGGGTCATGAAATATGAACTAAGTGAGAAGGAAAGTGAAACATTCATGAACAACTGAAAATATACTTGTTGCCTTTTTTGCTCATTGGGCTTTGAACTCGTGCCTGTATTACATGGGTACAACTTGCCTTATTCAGGGGCACATTTAACAACATATGAAGGAGTTCTTAAACTCGGAATTTTTTTAAATAGCAAAATGAGAATGACTAAATAGAAACATTTTAATTAGACCTATATTTCATTATTCACAATGAACACGAGAAATATGTTCTGATCTGACTCTAAATCTTTCTGAATCTAAACTTGCTGTTAAAATGTCAGTCAGGGAAACTAAAGGGATGGGTGGGTGACAGCCTGGAGTCCACTCGGCATCCCGATTGGCTGCTATGTGGCCGTAAGAGGGTGGCTTATTTTAAAGACTTATGAATCATTACAAAATGTTCACATTCTCTGCTCTATAACTTGGAAATGACTGGGAGGTGCTGCAGCTGTCTGTCTAATTCTGGTCGCTGTGTGCACCCGGGCTCCCGTTAGTCCAACTGTTCATTCTGTAGACTCCCTTCTGTTTATGGTGCATAGAGAAAATGCCAAGAAGCTTCGGTATCACCATGAAACACCTTCCAGGCAAAACAGTCTAAAATAAGCATTGGAAAACTATGACCCATGTCCTAAATCTGCTCTGCCACCTGCTTTTCTAAAGAAAATGTTGGAACACGACCATGCTCATTCATTTATCTGTTGTTTATGGAAGAGGTGTGTAGTGGTGATAAAGATCATATGAGTTGCAAAGCCTGAAGCATTTATTATCTGACTCGTAACAGAAAACACTTGGTGACCTCTTCCCTAGAATAGCATTATGTGTATAAATCAGGTCTGATCCTGGAAGTCTTCATTTGTCCCTCTTCCCAGGTGGCTACAGCTCACAGAACCATGGAACTCCATGGACTTTTCTAATTTATCCTACATGGCCCCGGTCACTGTCACTGTTCCAACGATCTTGGTCAAGCGTTGCTGGAATAACTCCTGCACACTATCTGGCTGTCAGCTGTCCCCAAAGCTCCTAGCTTCGTAGGGACTCAATTGGCAAGTAGCATATACCAATATTTCCATTGATTTGGGAGATGACAGAGATTTTACTATTTTTTAGTTTTTTAATCATTGTGTTTTCCTGTTAGGGGGAAGGGAGATGTGAAGACTATTACTTCTGCTAATTTTCTTCAGTAAGTGACAGTTTAGATTAAACGAGCAAGGAGCAAGAACTTTTGCTCTTTACTGAAATGCAAAGTTACCATCTCTTTGTCCGACTGGATTATTCATGCATGATAACATGAATGGGGTTTCAGGAACAGGATGTTTATTCTCACAATAGGTCTAATTCTAAGTGAAAGCACTGATTGAAAAATCAGAAGAATTTTGTCTTTAAGTGTTCATGTTAATGCATGCATTCATTCATTTGAATTTTGATGAAATGGGTTTGGCTGTGGAAATTCTTATCACAATGCCCTGACTCTAAATTGTGCTTGGCTCGTAGCTTTGATTTATAATTTACTTCTCATTGTTTGCCAGCTCTTGTTTAAACTACATAATGGAAAGAAAGTGTTTCAAGCACTGTCACGTCCAGCAGGTGATTTCTGCAGGCTTCCAGTGTAGGCTTTAATCCTTCTTCCAGTTCAGCCACAGACTGGCTGCTCAACCCACTGGGGCTGTTCAGCCACATTAAGGATTCTGGACAGGTTTCCCTCCAGACACCCTTGTGCTCCTTGCCATTCTAATAATTGTATTTTGTCTCTGGGTGGAATCTTCTCACATTACATTTAGGGAAGTGATTTGTTTCCAGGCTACAGCTTCCCCCAAACTGCCATCACACGGGTTATCTGAAATGAATTTCCCCACGAGTCCTGTTCTGCAGCCTGTGAAGAAGGAAAGCTGATCCTATTTAGTTTTTCTATCTTGGGTCCCCTTGTGTTTTCATCAGGTTTTGGGTTGTACTGGAAAAGATTAGGAAACGGGACATAGGGCAGCAAGGAGAGGACAACGAAGAAAAAATAGATGGCAGGGCAGAGGTTTTTTCTTTTCTAAAGTTCAGCCATGAGAGAGATAAAGAAAGTTAAATTCAAATTCACCAGGGCTTTAGGACTGCAGAGGGAGGACTGGGCAGCAGAGTTCATTAGCCTTTGCTGCGACCGCACAGATGCTGAATTAAAAGCACAGAGCAGAGAGAGAAAAATGTTTAAAAAACATACAGACACTCATGGAAGTCTCCTCTTCTCTTTTACAGGGAAATTGATACTTAGACCTAGAAAAGTCATGCTTTCTTTCCACGGTTAGTACATTTATTATAACTTACGTATCTAAACTCTTCGTGTAGGTTTTCCTATCCTGCTTGGCCAAAACAAGGACCTTCTGGACAGTAGCGGTGTGGAAAGAAAGATTTACTTTATCAAATCTGAGTCAAAGAACATTTATCATAATTGGCAGATCTGATAGTTTGGAATGTATTTTAGGGATCATTATTGTTTTAAGATAGTTGTACTTTTTGATGAAAAGTTTAGGGGTATGTAATTTATTTATTTATTTAACTTCTTAAGATGAAAAGTGTCTATTCCAATTCACACATTTCCTTTCCTTAATCCTGCTTTTGGTAATGAGGGTGTACATTTTTGTACATTTAGGGAAGAGTTCTATGGCATTAATAGTAATTCACTTTAGATTAAGAAGCCAAAGCTCTGGACAGTGCCTGTAGCTCAAAGGAGTAGGGCACAGGCCCCATATGCTGGAAGTGGTGGGTTCAAACCCAGCCCTGGCCAAAAACTGCAAAAAAAAAAAAAAAAAAAAGAAGAAGAATAAGAAGCCAAAGCTCCAAGGAGACAGAAAGGAAAGACTTCTTACTTTAAAATTCTTTATTAAAAAGGTCAGAAAATGGCATCCAGATACTGAGTTCTCTTAATACTTGCCTACCTACCCAGGACTTTTGTTTCATACCTAGAGATTACAATCATGGAAAATAGTAATGATTCTAAGCAGATTATCACTAATGTTATAGCTGTAATTACAAATTAATGTGATTATAGTCTATTGACATCTATCAGTCATTAATCTATTGAATCATTCAACAATTCCTGATGTCTAGTCTGGGCCAGGTATGGAGCTACTTAACAGGAAGAGAAATTGGAACAAAATACCCCAATCCTTCCTAATCCTGAAAAAGTGTAGTTTTTTCCTAAATGCTGGTGAACTAATCAGAAGACCAAAATACCAGTCAAAATATTTCCATTCTCAAAATTTCTGACCAAGCAATAATCAATCATTCTGCAAGATCATAATAATTGAGCAAGAAGTTCTACAGAATCTTGTTTATAACACAGAAAAATGGAATCTAGTTAAGTGGTTCTCTATGTAGGGATGAAACAAGTTCTATGAGAGGTCAATTCTATTTGCCTCCAATGGAAAGCTGCACATTCACACAAGAATAATCACACGGGGAAAATCCATGTGCAATATAATATGATATCTGTGAAAGAGTAAATATAGGATAAGAAGTTTTTAAAAAGTTCAATTACACCAGGAAAAAGATGATGGTGTATAAAACAACATTGTGGTGATTATTTCTGGGTGATAGTTAAAAGTGTAACTAGTAAATATGTCTATTTGAAAAATGTTCAGAATTCAAAAAGATATAATTTTATAATTAGGAAAAATTTTATACATTTAAATAAAAAGTGAGACTCTGAATATCCATCATATTATTCTTCATTTCTTTTTAAGAAAAATATTTGCTCTTTGCAAAAGTTGAGGCATTATGGGTTCTGTTTTATGCTTCCTGGTTGCCAAGTTCTACCTTCCAGGGTTTACTACTACTAATTGTGCTATACGTATGTTTTATATGCATTTATCAAATCCATCATCTTCAAAGAAATGTTCGCAGTGCTCACGTGTACAGACAATTCGAAGGGACATTCAGGTTAGCCACCCTGTGAATTGATCAAGGAAATTTGCAGATGACTCACTGCCCTCACCATTGCCTGTCTGGCGTTAAAGTCGCAGCTGCTGTTATGAGTAGATGCTCCATCTTACGTACTTCTCAGGGGTCCCCCCAATCACAGAACACACTCTGCCCTTGAACATTCTACCCGTTGGTGATGAAGTGAGCAAAATTGTGTTTGGGGCCCTTCAGTCCTTTTTGTCTTTTATTTTATTTTTTTGCCTTTCTAGCACCTCTCCAGGAAATTAGTGCCCAGAGGTGTTAATCTCTTAGGTATGTACGCCCCTCAGTCCTATGCGCTTGCTTTGACTAAGTCTTTTTATTTCTCCAGAAATCACCTGGGAAAGGCAACACATTAACTACTGGTTTAGACATCCGCTGAGATCTGTGTAAGCTATTGCTCACTATTACTTAACAGAGAACAATGAAACCCAAATAGCAAAAGACATAAAAAAAAAAAAAAAAGCATCTTGTGGAGTTAGGGAAAAGTGAAAATAAAACTCTTTTTTGCTTTACTTGTATAAAATTGTGTCTCGATGTTGATGAATTGTGGCAGGATGCAATTTTGGTAAAGTTGCTCGTGTTATTGTTTATTTAGCCATTCTTGAAAACCAGGGTGTTATTTAATGGGTATCATTTCATAAATGAGCATCAGAATTTCTACAATTCAGCATTTGGCATTGTGCACTGCCCCTAGTGACTTGGCTGAAGAATGTAATGTATCTGGGTAGCTGCAATTTCAGTTTTCCCAGATTATTCTAGTACAGCCCAAACAGATTTTTTCTAAACATTTATATTCTCTAGACCTCACTTTAATTTGTTAAGGGTCTACTGAGTGCCCAATACGAAAACCAAGCACTGTAATACTCCAATACCAGATACCTCCCTCCCTCAAGTTCAGTTCTTAGGTCAGGATACCCACAAGTCTTTCTAAAAAGTCGGCATCCTAAGTTCCCTGAAAATCAGGGCACTTTTCAAAGGGAGATGCCAGAACACTTTGCCAGTGAAAATGACCAACTGACTCTGAATCAGATAAAAATATTTTCTCCCCATTTAATTAGTAATCACTCTGGATTTTTCTTTATTGATCTTTATATGGAAAATGCACCCGCTGAGCTAGTCCAATGTCAAGTCTGTGATGTAAGAAGCTTTTATTGTTCTGACTTTGTAGTAACATGAGCAGAGAACAGCTCCTTGTGAATTCTGAAGGAGGCAGAGAGCAGGCTTCCACAGACACAGAAGGAGATTCCTGATGAAAAAGATGTGGGCTGAGTCTCTGGCAGGTAATGATGGTGGGTGCACAGAGACATGCCTTTCTGTCTTTTTAAATGTAGCCCTCCTATCCAAAGGCTGAGAGGTGGCTCGACATTTATAAAGCATCTACTGTGTTCCAGGAACACTGAGTGAGGAATTGGCAGGGCAGACGTAAAGCAGAATAACATCCCTGGTCCCGGAAGCTCACATGAGGCAGGAGAGAGAAAAATAAATAATTTTGACTTGAGATTTTTGTCCTGTTATAGAGACAATGAGGGAACAGATCATTCACCTGCGAAGGGTCTGAGACATCTCCCCCGAGGTACTGAGGACATTGGAGAAAGGAAATGGTCTTTTGCTCATGGGAATCACATGAGCAAAGCCAGGATGGCAAATTCCACCTGGTAGAGGAAACGCTCTGCCAGACCGACCGAGCAGAGGCGCAGTGGAGCCTGAGACAACCGCAGAATGGCCAGCGGTGTGCGGAAAACTCACGTGTATCTTCCCGCATTGGATATGGGCTGCTCTTCCCCACTTCTTTTTCTGCATTCCCCTTAAGGACTGGGCAGTCTTTCTAAATGCCAAATTTTTCTCTCCAAGTTCCCTTTCCCTCACTGTACTGCATTTTGGGGGATGGTTGCTTGTTGCAGTTGGCTTTCCTGCTCAATTTTTTTTTTTTTTCTTTCCTGCCATCTTTGCTAGGGGTTGTGCCAACTACAAGTTCTGCTGCTTCTTAATTAAATTCTTAATCTCTATAGGCTTATAACAGAAAGTCTTTAGTTCTAGGCTGCAAGCAAAAAGAATGTAAGACCAGCAAATAATACACAAAATGAAGCCATTCATAATTGTTTTTTAAGAAAGGGGAATGCTAGCAGCTGCTCAGTTCCATTTATTTCTGTTATCTGTAGAATTTCTCATGGAAGGCATAAATAATCACTGTACTCAGCAACTTGGGAAATGCAATTTTATATAATACGCAGACTTCATAAAACCGCAAAATAACAGGAAGTTGAGCCATGTTTGAATGCAGGGAAAGTCCGAGACTGGAGAGAAACAGTGTCTGAGTTTGCCTCAAGTTAGTAGTATGTCCAAAGGGCTTTCAGAAACCCTTGCATTGTCTCACGGAAGATTTCATTTGCCCCTGTTCATAGATGAGGGAACTAAAGCACTCAGCATGTTGAAGTTCATAAAGCAACTGGGCAACTATGGTGAAGAACAGAGTTCTGATTTTCCAGTTCCCAGGCCCATGATTTATTCCTCCGGGTCACAACTTTCATTTTTCCCACACTGTGACCTACAGATGGCAGCCACAGCTGAAGCCAATGTCCGAATATTCTTGTGCTATGGTATTTTATTTTTATTTTTACAAAAATACAATGTGATATTGCCACTTCCTTTATTAAAACGGGTGTTGTTTCTGCTGGGAACATCCCTTCCGATCCATCTTCCAGGAATATTTTTCTAAGAAGATTTAATGTTTTCTAATCTTGAGCTTTCAGAGGGTGGAAAACTCCCTCTAATTTTTTACTTTTCCATTTTCTGTTATAGATTTGTGTCCTTACTCTCCTTTTATAGGCTAGCTTCAGGGGATCTATGTCAGAGCTACTTTTTGTAGATTTGTCTATTTTTATTTGTTTTAGTAAATATAGGAACTCTAAATTTAGCTTTCTCAAATACTCTAGATATTTGACTGTGGTCTTGCTAACATGCTCCCCCATGTGCCACCCACTAACTTTTCTTCCCTCTATCCCTACATCTATCCACCTCTTTTAGCAAAGCTATCATTATGCAGGGCTTAACATATGCAAGGAACCATTCCAGATGCTATGAAGGAGACAAAGATTCAGGCACCAAATTCTCTATCCCATGAGCCAACAGTCCACTAGGTCTCCCAGGACCTGCTTATTTGTTTATATATTCACTTATTCAGTTATTCACTCATTCTACAAATTTTTCTTGAGCAGCTGGTCCCGTGCTAGGTGGCAGTGAACTAAATAGGTATTTTCTCTGGCCTTCGTGGATTCCATAATTGAGTGAGGAGCTATTGTATTATCGCCAGGCTGACATAGGAGTAGAGTCCTTAACATATTGGAGCAACACCTTTTTTGGAGACAGGCAAGGTTTTCTGAAACCACAAACATCTGATAACCCCTGAAACACGAGCAGAAATTAGGCAGATAGAAGGAGAAGAGTTGTTCCTGGAGGAAGATACTCAAAGGGACTGAAGAGAAAGAAAGCTCTTCACATTTGAGAATCAAAACAAGTTTAATAATATGGCTGTCTCTGCATTGGGAAGGTGGGGATAGCGAGAAACATGTTCCAGACAGAAACTGGGGGTTGAATAAAAGTTATAGTATAGACTATTTAAAATACTAGAATTATATTTCTTATCAACTATAAATTTTATTTTTTTAAAGTCACCTTGTTGCAGCATTATTATTATATGAAAAGCTCTACATGTTTAACGTATACAGTTTGATGAACTTGATGATAAACTTACATTCATGACTTCACCACCACAATCAATGTCATAACCTTATCTATAAACCTATTCATCACCTCCAAACGTTTCCTCCTACTTTTTAAAATTGTTTTATTATTATTTTTTATTTTTTTATTTTTTTAGAGACAGAGTCTCACTTTGTTGCCCTCGGTAGAGTGCTGTGGTGTCACAGCTCACAGCAACCTCCAGCTCTTGAGCTTAGGCGATTCTCTTGCCTCAGCCTCCTGAGTAGCTGGGAGTACAGGCACCCACCACAATGCCCCGCTATTTTTTGTTGCAGTTTCGCTAGGGTTAGGTTTGAACCCGCCACCCTTGGTATATGGGGCCGGCACTGAACCCACTGAGCCACAGGTGCCGTCCTGTTTTATTATTTTTTGTAAAAACAAAACTTAACATGAGATCTACCATACTATTAAGTTTTAAGCACATAATACAGGATTGGTAACCATAGGTACTATGCTGTATGGTTGATCTGTAGGACTTATTCATTTAACCAAATTGAAATTTTCTATCTTTTAACTAATATCTTTCATTCTTCCTCCCCCAGCCCCTGGCAACCACCATTCTACTCTCGGCTTCTATGAATTTGATGTTTTTAGATTCCTCGTTTAAGTGGATCACACAATATTTGTCCTTCTGTATCTGGCTTATCTTTCTTAACATAATGTCCTATAGGTTCATGCATGTTGTCACAAATGACAGGACTTCCTTCTTTTTCAAGGCTGAATAGTAATTCAGTTGCCTACATATACCACACTTTCCTTTTCCTTGGGACTGTGTTTTTAAAGCCCACTCTGTCTTCTTGGTAGAGAAAAGAGTAACTCAGTGCTTTTCCAGATATTCTCAGGTTCAACAGAATGATGGGCATCCTCTGGAATCTTGTCAGAAACAGAAATTCTCAGACTCTGCTCTAGAGCAAATAAATCTAAAACTAAGGGGATCAGAACTCACCACTATGTGTTTTAAGTTTTAGGCAATGCCAGTGCATATTAAACTATAAATTTTACAAATATTTCTAACTATATTTATAATCAGAGTTTTGAAAAAATTTTAATTGTCATACTACTAGCTTGGTAAACATCTAGTATCCATCTAGTATCCATATTCAAGTTTGAGAATAGCTAAAAAAAAAAACAAGGTTGGGGGAAGAGGGACTATGGCAATGACCTATGTACAATTCACATAGAAATAATTTTAATGTGAGCTAGAAGATCCTGGCCTCAAAGGCACAGATCAATGGATATGTTTGTTCAGAGGAAGCAAGTCAGGTTGTATGATTAGCCTTTCAGTGAAGGGGCCATTTGAACTGAGCCTGTAGCTTTAACTCTTAATTTACTATCTCATATGTTACTTTTTCTAACTCTATACATTATTATGGTTTCAAATCCCTTTTCTTAGACAGAGTCTCACTCTGTTGCCCTGGACTAGAGTGCTATATCATTAGCTTAGCTCACAACAACCTCAAACTCCTGGCTACAAGCAATCCAACTACCACAGCCTCCCACATAGCTGAGACTACAGACACCTGCCACAAGGCCCAGCTAATTGTTCTATTTTTAGTAGAGATGGGGGTCTCGCTCTCACTCCAGCTGGTCTCAAACTCCTGAGCTCAAGGGATCTTCCCACCTCAGCCTCCCAGAATGCTAGGATTATAGGTATGAACCACCACATCTGGCCCTGAAAAATTTTTAACTGTCATTTTACTAGTTCAATATACATCTAGTATCTATCTGAGTTATCCATCTTTGTGGTGAATAGTTTCTCAACCAAATATTCTGTTGTCATAAAAATTGTGCAAAATCAATCTACTCAAACTCTTGACATAATTTTGATAAAATTTTCTCATTAAAAAGAAATAGACCTCATGGATCGTATTTGAACAATGAGCATCTGTTTTTAATTGCTCATGTGTATAAAACAACAGTGATGTTTTTAACATTCACTGGAAACTCATATATGTTTGCTACAGAAAGTTATTATGATGTTACTTGCAAAATCATTGTCCTTCCTTCCTTCCTGCCTGTCCATTTGACCTGTGACCACTTAGATTATAAACCCTTAAGGAGAAATTAGGTCGTTTTGACCATTTAACAGAATTTGTGCAAAAGCAGTGTAAAAATGACATGCTTTTCCTGTGTGTGGTCACATCGAATTTTTGCAAAGTTTGCTTTTCTCTCATGTTCACATATTTTCTAGTTTGTCTGCCAAAAGAAAATTCTACTTTTTGCTTTTTATTCTATCCAATTAGCACTTATCTTAATAAACGTTTCTGACATTTCTTAATGCCATATTATTCTTGATTTGTTACAAGCAGCATCTGCAATATTTATTTCTCGAAATGGTGACCTTGAGATTTTGATCCTCCAAATCCCCCCAAAAATGTGGAACCTAATTTTTGTATCTGTCGTACTATGTCTATGCATTTAATTTTCTTTCATTCTCAATTTAAGTCTTCGTATATCAATTAAAGCCAGTGTAAAATATTCAGACAGATCCTGTAAGAATTAAGCTTAAGAAAGCCGAACAAAGAGTGAACATTGCCAAGGCTTTTAAAAAGCCAGCTGTATGCATCTGCTGGTTAACATGTTGCATTATTCTGAGCTGGGAATTATATATACACTTCACAGGGTACATGGGCCATTTGTCCCGGGAACATATATTGTGGCTGCCAAAACTAAACAGAGTTAGCTGGTTCCCGTGAGAGGAGCGTGATGGTTCTGAAACAAAGAGAAAAAAGTGAAAAGAGATGGCTGCTTTCACTGTTAGAGGGAACAATGATCGGGAAACAGAAGAAACGATAATGAACCAGATCTGCTGAACTACTTAGAAAACTCTTCAATTTAATGAGGATTAATAGTGACAAAATGTTACAGTGTCATTTTTTAGTTTAGTAAATACTTTGATAAACAATGTTTAGTTTATTAAAAGTAATGTGTGATAGTCCGTGCTATAGTAAAAGAAGTTCTGTTCTGAGGAAAAGTACTGTATTTATGTTTGGTTTAAAATTTGTATTAAGATCGAGGAGTGTTTGTACTAAATGTAGAATGAATCCTGATTTTTCTCATTACGTGTTAGGATTAGGATTAGGGGCAGAGGTATGCAGTGAAACAAACAAACACAAACAGAAAACACAAAACAAGTTAAGTCCTGGAGGCCCAAATGAATGAAAAGCTGGATAAGTGGTCTGAAGGGCTGGGCCTACAGCTAGTGTGGCTGTCCATTAAGTTTTTAGTGCCTCTGACTTCAAACTCTAGCTTTGCCCATCTTTCAGTTCTACTCTTTCCTTGAGGTTGAAAGAAGGTGCAGGAAAGCATCATCAAATCTCTCTTTCTTTCTTTTTTTTTAAATTAAGACAGAGTCTCACTTTGTCGCCCTGGGCAGAGTGCCCTGGCATCACAGCTCACAGCAACCTCACACTCCTGCACTCAGGCTTTCCTCCTGCCTCAGCCTCCTGAGTAGCTGGGACTACAGGCACCCACCACACACTGCCCGACTATTTTTAGAGATGAGGTCTCGCTCTTGCTCAGGCTGCTCTCTAACTCCTGAGCTCAGGCAATACACCGGCCCTGGCCTCCCAGAGTGTGGGGACTACAGGCAAGAGCCGGTGCACCTGGCCTTCAAATCTCTATTCTTGACAACAGTATAGAAAAGACAAGAAATAGAAGTGCCCCTCACATCCTGCACCTGGCCCCCATATGCAAATCACTGCTCCCAGATGCATGATTCACACAGCTGCCATCATATCATATGTTAACTTCCTGCTTAGTTTATAACACAAACTTTCTATATTCATAATTCGCATTGCAATTGCCTCCTTTTGTACCTTTGGATAGATGTTTCATAATTATTAATCTGTCTATTACTGGACATTTTGTAGCTTCTTTTTTCTGTATCAATAAATAAAAAGACACTGAAACCTTCCTAGACAGAGAAATTTTTTGTGTATTATTTTCAAATGCATGATTCTTAAGAAATGAAATTAGAGCAAAATATACAAACATTTTTATGCCACTTGGAAAATATTACCAATTTTTTTCCTAAGAGGACAGTGTCAATTTACTTTGCTATCAAAAAAGTATAACAATATGATTTATTGTACTGTTTTTATTATGCTCTTGAAGAGCATTAGTTGTTATAGTTTTCAGAGAATAATTCAAAAAGTAAAAGAAAAAATGGTTCTATGATTTTTTTTTCTTTTCTTTTTATTACTTATTATGGAGCAGGCAGACCTTTTTTTTATATTTATTATTTATTCTGAGAAAGTAGACTTTTCAATATATATTGGTTTACTGAAGTGTACTTTCCATTGAGGGAATTGCCTGATAGTATTTTATACCTAATCAATTAGTGGAGTATTTTTTTCCCAATTTCAGGATCAATTTATATTTAAAAATATATCTTGTAGGCTCAGCGCATGTAGTTCAAGCAGCTAAGGCGCCAGCCACATACACCAGAACTGGTGGGTTCAAAACCAGCCCAGGCCTGTCAAACAACAATGACAACTACAACCAAAAAATAGCTGGGCATTATGGCAGGCACCTGTAGTCTCAGTTACTTGGGAGGCTGAGGCAAGAGAATCACTTAAACCCAGGAGTTTGAGGTTGCTGTGAGCTGTGATGTCACTGCACTCTACCAAGGGTGACAGCCTGAGGCTCTGTCTCAAAAAAAAAAAAAAAAGGAAAAGAAAAAAAATTCGGTAAAAAACGTTTGCTGTGGCTCAATCGGCTAAGGCGCCAGCCATGTACACCTAAGGTGGCGGGTTCAAATCCCCAGCCCGGGCCCGCCAAACAACAATGATGGCTGCAACCAAAAAATGGCCAGGCGTTGTGGCAGGCGCCTGTGGTCCCAGGT
>CAUYQV010105120.1:0-20166 GCA_963574575.1 Galagoides demidoff | reverse complement strand
TACAATTTTATACAGTTTTACAGTTTTATGTCTGGCAGGAGGGTGCTGTGGCACTCCAGCAGGTGTAGGAGGTCCAGTTTTTAGGGGGTCTCTCCTGTGGGATAGAGTGAGAGGAAATTTGAACTCTGCTTGCTTGTTTGCATGGAGTAAACTGTGAGCCCTTGTTGTGGGGTAGGGGACTCCCGTCCACTTGGTGGTGGATTTTGTACCTTTTGGTTGTATTTTTGGGGTTGAAGATCACCTCAGGAAGGTTGAAGTGCGCTCTTTAATCTTCTCTCTCGGCTTTGCTCCAAACCATCAGCTCCCTTGCTAAACTTTTGTCCTTTAAGCCTCCTTCTGGATGGGAGCTTTTGTAAAAAGCTGGCTGCAGTCCGCCATCTTGGCTCTGCCCCTTTGTTAATTTTTATACTGAATTTGACTTTTAAAATTAATGTGTGATTTTTTTTTTTGTCTCCTGATTGAACCCAGATTGATGTTCTTTGAATAATTCTAATGTGGAGCCAAATTTTTTAAGGGTCACAGATCTTTACGGTGAACCTAAATAAAATCCAAACAGTTTGATAAAGTTCAACACTTTATTATATAAACTCTCATCAAATGAGGAATAAAAGGGAAATTACTAAATATGATAAAAGAAATCTACAAAAGCCTTGTAACTAACAACCTGTTCAATGTTGCATTTTCTACCAGTTTTACCTTGAAACTAAGAAAACACAAATATTTCTACTATCAAGATTTCTATTCAAACATGTAATAAAGTTTTTAGTAAATGCCTTTATTTTCTTTATTTAAAAGTCAATGAAAGCTATTCTTATTATAAATAAATAAATAAAATCATTGTATTTCAAAACATGCAGTTGTATAACTAGAAAATCCTACACAATCCACAAATACATCAATAAGTAAATTTAGAAAGATTGCTCAATATGAAGTCTACATATAAAAATTAATTTTATTTCTATGTATTTTATTTTTATATATTTATTTGTATATAAACTCACATGCATAAAATAGTATACAAATCATGAACTATCTGAAAATAAATCTAAAGAAAGGTTTACAGATGCAAATACTGAGAATGATGAAGTATTGCTGACAGATATTAAAGACCCACATAAATGGAGAGATCATCATATTCATTGACTGGGAGACTCAATTTTTTTTACCAAATTCATGTATAGCTAGAACACAATCTCAACTAATATCTAATTGTGTTTTATTTTTATTTTTAGGAAATGTATAAGGTGATTTTAAATTCTTTTAAATATGGAAATGGAAGAGACTTAGAATAGCTTAGGTAATTTTCTTGAGTAAAAAAAACTGTAGTAAATAAATTACTAAGTATCAAAGAAAGATGGAGACTTTACCTCCTTCATGTTTACATGGATGGAGCTGGAGAATATTCTTCTTAGCAAAGTATCTCAAGAATGGAAGAAAAAGTATCTAATGTACTCAACCCTATTATGAAACTAATTTATAGCTTTCATAGGAAAGCTATAACACAATTTTAGCACAAGAATACAGAGAAAGGGAAAAGAGAGGGAAGGGGAGTGTAGGGTAGGGGGGAGAATAGGTGGAGGGAGGGTGATTGGTGGGATCACATCTATGGTTTATTCTATGGGGGTGCATGTGAGTCTTTCTAAATGTAGAATATAAATGTCTTAATACAATAACTAAGAAAATGACATGAAGGCTATGTTAACTAGATGGATGGAAATATTTCAAACTGTATATAGAAACAACACACTGTACCCCATGATAGTATTAATGTACACAGGTATGATTTAATAAAAAAATTAATAAATAAATTACTAAGTATCAAGTCATATTTAGGGACTGGAATATTGCCCTAAATAGTCCAGTCCCTACATATGAAAGGATAGACAAACAACCCATTGTCATGGAATATAGAACTCAACACATACAATCAGTTAATTTAAAGTAAATTTGAAACCACAAATTAGTGGAAGAACAATTTTTTTTCCATAAACTGTTATTAAATTAATTGGATATCCATTTGGGAAAAATTGATTCCTAATATCTACCTCGCATCATATGAAAAATCATTTCAAAATACATCAACCTGAATGTTAAAGAAAAAACAATGAAGATGTAGAAGAAAACGGGATGATACCTGCATGATATTGAGATAGACAAAGATTTCTTGAATAGGATGCAAAAAGTATTAGCCATTGAGGGAAATGGATAAAATTGGAGTTAATTTAAATTAAAAACTTCTGTTCATCAAAAGATGACATGAAAAGAATAAAAAGACAAGACAATCCACAGACTGGGACAAGGTATTTGTTTTATATCACAAAGATATTTATAATTTGCATTTATTTATATATTACATATATTTCTGTAAGTAGAAATATAGCAAATTCATGCAAACTTCTTATATAAAAAAATGGAAAAATGAAGTGAAAACTTCACAGAATATATCTAAATTGCCAATACATGTATGGAAAGATGACCATCGCTAGTCATCAGAATAATGCTAATTTAACAACCACATTGAGAAACTACTATAAGCACAAGAATGACAAAAATTCAAAGGACTTGTGGATAATGATAACTTTTGGGGACAAGGAGGAATATCTTTGCTGGTTGGAGGGTAAATTGGCATACAAACCTGGAAAACCATTTAGCAGTATCTTCTAAGAAGATGAACAGATGGATGGATGGATGGATAATATAGATGAATAGATTCTGCCAAATGCATTTCAAAATATTCAATTTATATATGTATGCATATATGCACACATATAAATATATCCAATATTGGATATCTATCAATCAATCTATTCATTTATCATCTTCAATAAATAAGCAATTCCACTCTTGAATATATAGCCACAAATATTTATAGAAGTGTTATTCATAACAGTTTTAATATGGAAATGGTCAAACATCTTAAGTAACAGAATGGATGAATACATTGTGGTATATTTATACAATGGTGTAGTAAATAGCAAGGAAAAGAACCAAACACTGCTTTTGCCAATAACCTGGATTATCATAGACATGGTATTGAGCAAAATAAGGCTGACAAAAGAGTATACACTATGTTACTCCACTTACAAAAAATTCAAGTATAGGAAAAACTAACTTATGCTCATTGAGATCAGAGTAGTTGTTTTATTTGGAGGAATGAGGAGGGGAGGTAGCAACTATATGGGTACACAAAGGAGCCTGCTGTGTGTTGGATTAGTATATATTGATTTAGGTGGCTGTTAAATTGGTGTAAGCAGTGCAAGAACATTTTTAGCTATCCAACTACAGATTTGGATAGCTTACTCTATGTAAAATATACTTCAATTAAAAAGATAAACAGAGATCATTTGCTATAGTGAGAAAGAAGTAGCAAGTTAGGAGGTTTTGAGAAGTGTGCAGTATATTTGAAATAGTTACTGTGAAGAATGAGAGAATAAGCTAGCTAAAACAAAGAAGAGGCATTGAGAGCTCAGTGCAGTTGAAGATCATGGAATTTTGCAGTAGTTCTCTCAATGGCTTTGGTTTAATCCTAGAGAAGATGTATAGTTGAATCTCAGATTTAGTAGAGCATCAATATGGAGTTGATAGACATTTGCAAAAGAAGGATTAGAATTCTGAACAGGATTTCATTTGGTTACTTATGAAAGGCAATGAAGATAGAAAGAGAATTATGGTAGTGAGGTATGATTTATCTAGTCAACAAATATGGATAGAGGGAAACATCTAAGCAAGAAGACTGAAGATAGAGATCTATTGTCAGAGAAAAGGTTGACTAAAATGACATTTCAGGTATGCAATAGCCTTACTTATTGATAACATCATAGTTCAGTTTTCCCAAGAAACAGTGTCTGAGAAAGAGGATTGAATGCAGTTAACGCACTGGGAAGAGTTCTGGGAAACCACATTAGAGGGAGAATGAATGAAGCAGGACAAGGCAGAGAAAAAGGTTGAACTGTGATGAAATCAAAACAGAAGCCTCAGTTCATTTCTACAATAAGTTTTGGGGTTAGGATGGTCCTTCAAAATTAAGACAAGGAGGCTGAGCTATTTATTGCAATGTAGAGCAGTCATTGGATATGGGCTTTGATGATGGGAAGATGATGTGACTTTGGGTTAAGTAGGTCTTTTTAGCGAAGTCCTGGGAAAGGTCTTAACAGAAAATCATCAACCACCAATGCTTTCAGAAAATGGAGGAATGAATGTTTTAGTTCTGAAAGAGGAAATCTAGATGATGCACTATAACATCCATTGTAGATATTTCTAGGACTGGCCATCAGCTAGACAGCTAAAGAGAAGTGAGGGAAAGATCCCTAAAGATCAGGGAACCAAGATGTCAGATTATGGGTGAAAGTTAGGGTAGGTTGGCATTCCCCTAGATATCTTGAGCAGTTTATGGCCCAGAGTTTCATCTCCCCTGCTGTGATGCACTCCTCTGATAGCAAAGGGAGGTTGGGATGTCCAGCAGAGTAGATGAGAAAATCATCTGAGAAATGTCTAGACAGCAATCAGTAGCTTAGAGACGGAATATAAATAAAACTAGAAAGTAATTGATGATTGCCTCTGCAAATATCCTACAACTGCAGGCGCCTTGACCTGTAGACTATAACTTTTCCTCATTAAATTCTTTCCAAAGTATTCTTTGATCTGTAGCTTAGTACTCCTCTGTCCTTCATCCTGACAACTTTCTTCTTTGAACAACGTTCAAGTCCTTAAACAAAGCCTGATTAATTGAAACATGAAAATGTTACCTTTTCACTTTTTGCCTTGTGTGTATACACCTCCAAATTTCTAATAAATAGCCTTGAATTCTGGGCTTGAGATGGGCCTGCTAGCCTCAAGGGGCTGAAATGGTGTCATCTCCCTTAAGTCAGAACATTGTGTGTGTGTAAATTTCATGTCACTTTCTCTCCCTTTGTCTGCCAGACCCTGATGGTCAGGCAAAGTTCCCACTTAAGGAGAAACTCACTGCCACTCAATTCTTAGGTTGCAAATCAAATGGTGGTAGAGACTATTCACAACTCACAAGGGTGATGTTAGGAATAAGGGAAAGTCAAGTGGAAAACAAGGAATTGAGTGCAAGTTTTCCTATTTGTCTTTTGCCATGTAAAGTGTAGTGATTATTCTCCTATATCACCTTCATCTCAGGCTGGGACATGGTGAGATACCCTCCTCATTTCCTAACAATTGTAGGTTCACAGACCTTGCCTTCCCAACCTCACCTCTAGTCTTATGATAATTTGCTAGGTTCATGTCACCTTTTCCCCATTGCTGATTATCTACCTCAATTATTCATGATCCTCCTGAATATAAAGACCTCACATTATCCTTAGTAAATGGATCTCCATGGGAATAACCCATAAAATAACCTAGCTTCTTAATTTTTTGACTACCTCATTGACAATGGCTTCTCTCTCCATCCCATTATATTTAAAACAATCACACTCCCATGGCCAGCTAAAGGCAAGAATGACATAGTATTCAATTAGAACAATTCATGGACAGTACTACACAACCTTATGAGATTAAAGTGTCTGAGTTTTTAATGGTATAAATTAGAAAGCTCCCAGGATTTTTTTTTTTAAACCTTCAACAGCATTTAACACAAAAAGTAGAGAACAGACTTTGCTGTATGGGAGTAAATGGAAGCATGCTAAATAATTCAAGATACTGGGACTATTCTGGGAGCTCATGATCTAGGAATTAAGAGAGCTCAACAGGAATTGATAGACTGGTAGAAAATGGAAAGATCAGTGGACTAGTAATCTCCTTGAGGTCAAAAGCTGAGAAGTAGTCTTGGAGCATGAGAAGGCAGCAATGACAGGAGAATGTGGTCAGAGAATGAACAACTGAAGTTTAATGTTTCTGAGATGCTGGTCATCATAAACTCTAGGAGGAAGCCTGAGAATAGCTGAGGGGAAATGGGAATGGCAGCTTAGGGTGGAGCCATTGGAGCTGCAATTGCTGCCAGAACTTCCTTGAGACCTATAGAGAAGAATGTGTGCAATCTGGTGGTGAGTATTCTCTCTTCCAAGTCGACAAGTATCTAATCTGCAAAGCTAATTACTCTTAATACTTAAAAAATTCTTTTTAAAAAAGCTGTTAAATTGATTACACTTAACTTCCATTATTTTAGAAAATTTTATATAACTTCAATATGGCAATTAATTATGTACATTTATGAGCTCTTTTGAAATTGTTTCTTGTAATTTAATTTTTATCCCCCCTTGAGATACTCCTATGTGGTGAGAAATTTCATCCTCAGAGATGATTCTTTTTAATTCTCTCATATCTTCCACAATGAGAAGCCTGAGGAAGGATAAGAAATAGGGCAAAACAAATATGATACTTTTTGCTGATTATCATTTTATGGTCCTATAATTTCTCCAGATACTTAAAAAATAATATTTGGAGTTGACTTTAACTTCTAGGGAACTATTGACCTAATAGGGTTTTCTGGGTAACCTTTTACTCTGTCATGGGCTTTGATGAAGGAACTGTCTTGACCTAAAGACCTTCGTTTTCATCCCACATTGGCCAATCCATGGATAGCGCTTTCTTCAGATTTATCTTCTCCAAGAAGACATCACTGATGACATTTACCTAATGCTGATTGCTACTTTACCCTGCTTGAAACTGTATTTGTATAAACACTTTCAATAAAAACAATGCCCTTTTATTTCTATTTATAAATATATACTTGATTTGTTTTCTTCTTTGAACTATACATTTGAAGATGTAGCTTGATGTTTTCTCTTAAACTTTCCTACCAGTACGAAATAATTTATGTTGGAATTTGTAGCAAGATGAATGATAATGTAATTAACATTATTCACCTCCTCTTTTGTAAATACAGAAACTGAATAGTTAAATGATTCAAAGACTTATCTACAATCACTCAGCTTGTTCATGAGTGACCTCACTTGTTTAGTATATATTCTAGCACATCCCACAGTTATTCTGCACTCTGACCTCTGTCAGAGAAACCCCTCAGTAAAGGGTGGAGGTTTTGGGGGTATATTGCAGCAAGTAACTAGATGGAAGCAAGTGGAAGACCAACGTAGGGAAGAAGAATTAGAAGGAACCCATAGGAACACAAGAAATGAAGGCTGGGCTGTAGTGCAATGGACTGGGCTGTACAGTCTTAGAGTTTCTTTGGAAGGAGAATTACCTAGCAGGATTGGGCATCAGAGATCCAGAGGTATTAGATACTAAGGCCACTAGCTAGAACAAGAACTTTGCAGTTCAGAACAGAGAAACTGAGGACCTCTGAAGTAAGTGAAAGAAGGATCCAGGTTGGTAGGTGGATGATTTACATGGAAGCTGAAGTCTTCAAGAATAAAGAGGGAGTTGGGCTTCAGTGAGATACTGAAGTCAACAGTAAAAGATGGAGAAGAACTAGGATATTGAAGACAATAACAGCAAGGAAGGGTGGTGAATGGTTAAATCTAAACTTGAGATGATCTGGGGTTTTGAAATAAGATAGATGAATGAAAGTGTGGAAATATCATTGGTAAAAGAAGAAGATTAAATCCAGCAAATAAGTCCTAGGGAACATGAGGTATGGGACAGAAACAGCCTTTATGTGTGAAGTTTTGAGGGAGGAATTTCAGTAACAACCATGAGATATTCCATGTGGAATATGTCTGCATATACCACATTAATCCATTCATGTATTTCTGGGTATGTTTTCACATCTTTGGTATTGTGAATTGTGCTGCTATAAACACTTGAGTGCAGGTGTTATTTTTATAAAATGACCTTTTATGAATATGTCTGCAATTATACAAATGAGAATAAAAATGCATTTAGTTGCAAAAAACATACTTTATTCAAGATCCAGTTGTAGTAATAGATCTGTTAGCTCCCATCCAGGTTTAATTGCAGTAGCACCAAATTATTGCTTTCACTACCTGCAGAAGAAAACATTCAATTTGGCCTTTCAGAGTTTCATTTTTCAAGGGTGTCTAACATGAACACTAAAGTATTTTCCCATTACTGAAATAGGAACTATTACTTTTCATTTTTAATTTTGATCCTCCTTTGGGCCAGATCCTCCTAGAGCTAGTCAGTTAACACACACTTGAGACAAACCTTCTAGTATGACACAAACAGAAGTAGGATGGGGGCTTCTGACTTCTTCAACTATAGTAGAACCTCAATAGTTGATGATCTCCCTACATTGACTATTGCTGTAAGTTGACCTAATTTTTATAGAACAGACCTGTACCCCATGTCCTCAATGAAAGACTGAACCTTATATATTGATCACCTCTGTATCTTATATCTATTTTTTAAATTAAAAAAATTTCAGAACATTAGGGGTTATACATATTTTGTTTACATACTTTGATTTTGTACAAATTAAGTTAAAGTTATAAGCATTCTCTTCACCCAGATAGTGTGCACCCAGGTGTGGATTTACCCATCCTTGCCTCTGTCCTCCCTCCATCTTGATTTTCATTGAGATTTACTACCATATGTGCACTTAAGTGTTGATTGATTAGTTCCAATTTGGTATTGAGTACATGTGTTTGTTTATCCATTTTGTGATGTTTTACTTAGAAGAATGGTTTCCAGTTCCATCCAGGTTGTCAGAAAAGATACTCGATTTTTTTAATGGCTAAGTAGTACTCCATAGAATACATATACCACATTAATCCATTCATGTATTTCTGGGCATGTTTTCACATCTTTGGTATTTTGAATTATGCTGCTATAAACACTTGAGTGCAGGTGTTAAAATGATCTTTTCTCCTTTGGTTGTATACCCATTGGTGGGATCATTGGATCAAATGGTAGGTCTACTTTTGGATTTTTGAGGTATCACCCATGGAGGTTACACAAGTTAGCCATTCCACCAACAGTGGAAAAGAGTTCTCTCTTTGCATCCACACCAGTAGTTGTTGTTTGAGGACTTTTTAATATAAGCCGTTCTTGTTGGAGTAACATGACATCTCATTATGGTTTTCACTTGCATTTCCATGATGATTATAGATGTTGAGCATTTTTTCATGTATTTATTGGCCATTAGTCTTTCTTCATTTGAAAAGTTTTTGTTCATGTCTTTTGTCTACTTTCTAATGGGATCACTTGGTTGTTCCTTGCTGATTTGCTTGGGTTCGTTGTAGATTCTGCTTATCAGGACTTTCTCATATGTATAGCATGTGAATATTTTCTCTTATTCTATGTGTTTTCTATTTGCTGTGTAGATTGTGTCCTTGGCTGCAGAAACTTTTTAATTTGATCAGGTCACATTTATTTATTTTTGTTGTTGCTGTGATTGCTTTGAGGGTTTTCTTCATGAATTCTTTGCCTAGGCTGGTGTCTGTAAGAGTTTTTCCAACATTTTATTCTAGGATTATTATAGTTTCATGCCTTAGGTTTAAGTCTTTTATCCTCCATGAGTTATTTTTTGAGGAAAATTTCTGTTCATGTCTTTTGCCCAGACTTTAAAGTGGTTGTTTGCTCTTTTCTTGTTGATTTGCTTGAGTTCTATGTAGATTCTGGTTATATCCCTTTTCCAGATTCATAGCATGCCAATATCTATCCCATTCTGAAGGTTGTCTCTGTGCTTTGATGAATCTGTCTTTAGATGTGCAGAAACTTTTAAACTTAATCAGGTTCCATTTATTTATTTTTGTTGTTGCTGCTATTGCAAGTGGGATCATCTTTAAAATTATTTCCAATGCCAAAAATATTACAAGCTCTTCCCATCTTTCTTCTAGGGTTTTTATACTTTCATATCTTAGATTTAAATATTTTATCCATCATGAGTTAATCTTTGTAAGTGGTAAGAAGTGCAGGTCCAGTTTCAGTCTAACCAGTTCCTCCAGCACCGTATATTGAATAGGGATTCTTTTCACCAGTGTATGATTTTGTTTGCCTTGTCAAAGTTCATATGGCAGTATGAGGCTTTTTCATCTCTAGCTCTCTGTTCTGTTCCATAGATCTATGTCTCTATTTTTATGCTGTTTAGATCACTATAAATTTGTAATATGACCTGAAGTCTGACAAAGTGATGCCTCCAAGATTTTTTCTTATTTCCTGGAATTGTGTTACTTATTTGTAGTTTTTCTCAGTCCATATGAAATGTAGAACTATTTTATCAAGATCTTCAAGGCATGAGTTGGTATTTTAATGGAGATTACATTAAATCTGTAGAGTAGTATCAACATTTTAACAATGTTGATTCTACCAGACCTTGATCATGATATGTTCTTCTATCTGTTAGCATCCTTCTGCTATTTCTTTTCTCAATGTTTTATCTGTAGATATCCTTCACATACCGAGGTATTTGATTTGTAAAATATATTACGAGGTATTTGATTTTCTTTGATGGTACTGTGGAGGGTATTGTATCTTTGATTTGAATGTCAGCTTTACTATTGTTGGCATATATGAAGGCTACTTATTTATGTATATTGCTTTTATATATGAGACTTTGATGTATACCTTCATTAGTTCCAGGAGTCTCATATTTGAGTCCCTGGGGTTTTCTAAGTATAACATATTATTATCAGCAAAGAGTGATAATTTGATCTTCTCTGTCCCCAATTGGAAAGCCTTGATGTCATTCTCTTGCCTCAGTGCATTGGCTAGGACTTCCAGCACTATGTTGAATAGTAGTGGTGATAGTGGACATCTTTGTTTGGTTTCTTTTCTAAGCAGGAATGTTTTCAATTTTTCTCAGTTTAATATGATGTTGGTTGTGAGTGTGTTGTAGATAGATTCTATCAATTTAAGGAATATTCCACCTATGCCAATTTTCTTGAGTGTTCTAATCAAAACAGAATATTAATTTTTGTCAACTGCTTTTCCTTCATCTATTGAGAAAATCATATAGTCTTTGTTTTTACTTCTGTTTATGTGGTGAATTACATTTATGGATTTGCATATATCAAAACCAGTCTTGCTTCCTTGGGATGAAGACCACCATTGTAGTATTCAGTGATGATACTTTTTATTTTGTAGTATTCATTGTTACTTCCCTTTTTTCATTTCTGATTGAGATCTTATGTTTCTGTTCCCAGTTAATCTGGCCAAGGATTTATCAATTTTGTTTATTTTTTCAAAGAACCAACTTTTTGTTCGTTAATCTTCTGAATGGTTCTTGGCCATCTTAATAAGGTCCAAATTATAATAGACAAATGTACATTTTTAATATTTTTTACAAAGGACACCCAGAAATTCCCCAAAGTGATTCTTACAAAACCTCTCTTCCTCCCGGAGCTGGTGTTAATTAAAGGAAGTGGCAAAGTTTAAACTGAAGACTTTGAATGCTGCTACGAGGGGGTTGTCCAATTTGTGGCCCATGGCCACATGCTGATTTAGCAAGAACTTCTTTGCTTATCTATAGTGTTGGATATCATGAAAAGTATGCACAAACTTTTTTTTTCTTTGCCAATCAGCTTTCTTTAGCGTGTGTTTTTAATGGTGTTCCAGGACAACTCTTATTTGTCCAATATGTGGCAGAGAAAAAAAAATTGGACTCTCCTGTTCTAGGGAAAGATTTTAAAATTATCTTGTTAAGTGAAAAAGAGCCAAGTGCAAAACAGTGATATGGTCATATGAAAAGAAGTGTGTATATTCTCCAGAAGGATACCTATGGAATGTGCATACATGAAAGGATGAGCGTAAGGGGGGAATGACTTTTATTTGTCATTTTATAAATTTCTATAGCATTTGTTTTTAATATGTGTATGTCATTTCATAAATTTCTGTAGTATTTGTTTTTAATATGTGTATTATATTTATTTAATGAACACTTAAAGGTGAATTTATGTTACACTTCTGTGAAAAACGTACAATGGCATATTCCATGTTTTCCTAAGCTGTTTTGAACCTAAATAAATGGATTATACAATGTTGTAGAAAATTCCCATAACAGTTTCTTGAGTAAATGGGTAGCAGCTAATTTATTCCAGACTTTATTTTCTTTTTTTCTTTTCTTTCTTTTTTTTTTTAGTCACACTCAACTCTTTAGAAGTGATTTATTAAGGCTGAGCATGAAGGCTCATGCCTAAAACCCTAGCACTTTGGGAGGCCAAGGCAGAGGGATTGCTTAAGACCAGGAATTTGAGACTAGCATGAGCATTATAGCAATGCCTTCGTCTCTGCAAAAAAATCAAAAAAACAAAAAATAAATTAGTCATGGTGGTATGTGCCTGTAGTTCTAGCTACTTGGGAGGCTGAGCCAGGGGATTGGTTGAGCCCAGGAGTTTGAGGTTGTAATGAGCTAATATGATGCTACTACCTTTTAGCCCAGGCAGTAGAGTGAGACTCTGTGATAGAACAAAAAAAAAAAGTGATTTATTAGAAATGGATTAGATTTTTACAAATTATTAGTAACAATGTGATGCAGTGAAAACAGCAATGGCTTGAGAGTTTCATCATGGCCCCTCCTGGATATCTGTAGCCTAATACTCAGCAGCCTTTTTTGTTAAAAGAAAGAGGTGACTAGTTCATCTTTAAGAATCACTCCCATTTTATAATTCTAGTTTGCTAACCATAATTTCTAGAAAGCAAAGGGTTTATGCTAATTTGATTAGTTCTGTGAACCATTTTAAAGATATCTAATATCCTACTTGATATTATATAATAATTAAGAATGCCTGCTGTCAGTAAAAGCATCTTATAGCAGGACACAGACTAATAGTACCTATACAGAGATTCAGGTGATTGAAGTAGATAGAATAATGGCCCTCCCAAAGATGTATTTGTCTTCATCCCTGAAACCTATGACTATGTTACTTAATACAGGAAAAGGGACTGCAAAATTCTTTTTGTTGAAGTGATTAATTATAGGATCTTGGGACTGGAGATTATCCTGGATTATCCAGTATAATCGCAAGGGTCCTTATAAGAGGGAGAGAGGAGGGTCAGAGTCAGAGAAGGAGATGTGACAATGGAAGCTGAGGTCAGACAGTCAGAGAGAGATTAGAAGATGCTTCACTTCTGGCTTTGAAGACGGAGGAAAAGGTCAGGGGCTAGAGAATATAATCAGCCTCTGGAAGCTCAGAAAGACAAAGAAATGGGTTTTCCTTGATTTAAGCCCAGTGAAACCCCTTTTGGACTTTTCGTCTCTGTAACAGCAAGATAATAAATTTGTGTGGCTTTAAGCCACTAAGTTGTAGTAATTTGTTACAACATCAGTAGGAGAGGAATATGGTGATTTAAACTTTAAATTAAGATTTGGGGTCATATCAACTTTTGTACATGTTTCCTTTTTAAAAAATTAATTTGATTTTTTGAGACAGAGTCCCACTCTGTCATCCTGGGTAGAGTTTTGTGGAGTGATTAGAGCTCACAGCAATCTCAGTTTTCTGGGGTCAAGCAGGTCTCTCGCCTCAGCTTCCCAAGAAGTTGGGACTGCAGACACCTGCTATCAACCCTGGCTAGTTTCTCTATTTTTAGCAGAGATTGGATCTTGTTCTTGCTCAGGCTGGTCTTGACCTCCTGAGCTCAAGCAATCCACCTGCCATAGCCATCCAGAGTACTGGAATTATAGGTGTGAGCCACAGCATCCAACATGTTTCCTTTTTTAAAAATACAAATTGTCAACCTGCTTGACTGAAGAAATTTGTCACATTAATAATCAATAAAAAAAAAAGCTGTTGACTTTTATGGACAAATTAAAAGAATGTATAAATGAGCAGGCAAATTTTTAATGTATTTTTTCTTTTTGTTCGGATGGCTGGCTTTTCATTTTAATGTACACTATTTGCAAAGGAGAAATTGCCATTATGTATTTGCTGAGGGTAGACTGAGAGAACACCTGACATGAACGCTGGAAAATTAGAAGGAATTGTTTTTTCAGTTTTCTAATGAAAATAGTGCCTTAGGAACATATGATAATATGTGATAATATTCAATCCTGCCAGTGAGAAAGCGTGGCACTGGCACCAAATGCTTAGCAAGGCCTCGTTTCCTGCCCTTCCATGTTCCTTTCTATTCCAGCTTGGTACCTTTCTAGTAGTTTCCATTTTAAACATCAAGCACAAGTGGGACTTACAGAGAAAATAATTTATGAACACTGTATGTTACACAAGCCTTGTTCTCCATTGGAATTGACCATATGTGCCAAAGTTTACTGTGCTTTTACTTCTCCCAGCACAGAGAGGAAAGCGGGTTGGGGAGAGAATCCTGCCGAAGTGATTAATTATAGGATCTTGGGACTAGATCATGATAGGACCACAGTTAAGCCGTGGGAGGGATTATTCCAGCAGTTCACTGAAATCCATCTTTCCCCCTGAGGACCTTTATTGACAAGAAATTCCATTTGTGTTTTAATTGAATACATTTATGGGAGTTGAGGGTGAGTGGTAGGAATTTCCTTGAGTAGGGTGGGGGCTGTACATTCTATGGGAGAAGAAAAGCCTCATTTTCCTTGAGAACTGACCATATGGGCCAACGTTTATGGGCAGAATCACTGGGTTTGAAATTTGCATGTGCAGCTTAGATGCTATGACCATATGAAATATTGTGTGGCACTTATTGTATGCTTAATAATATTATTTTAGACTGAAGAATACTATAAAAGAGAAAAAAGTATAAAGAGAACTTTGGTATTCTAATGCTTCCAGAATATGCCCACGTAAAAAATATGAAGGAAGAAAATACTATTTTTATTTACATAAAATGTAGTCGTTTCAATTTACTCTTTGGCAGAGGGTGTCTCAATACAAGATGTGTTATTATTAGGTTTTTTTTTTACATGCATTTTAACAATAAATATATGTTATATTAAATGCATTGGACCTACACTCAACAATTCTTATTTTAACAGTTTAGTTGAGAAATAGCCCTTTGTTTTTAAAATTTACTTTTGAAATTACATTACCATGAAATATAACCATGAAATATTAGTGCCCATATACTGTAATAAATTTCAGCTATCGAAACAGAACCTTTATTTAATAGAAGTGCAATAAAAACAGGACTATGGCTTGGTGGGACCACACCTATGGTCCATCTTACAAGGGTACATGTGAATCTTTCTAAATGCAGAATATAAATGTCTGAACACAATAACTAAGAAAATGCCATGAAGGCTATGTTAACCAGTTTGGGGAAAATATTTCGAATTGTATATAAAACCAGCACACTGTACCCCATGACTGCATTAATGTACACAGCTATGATTTAATAAAAACAAACAAACAAAAAAAAAACAAAAAAATAGGACGATGTATATAACCAGAGATTTGATTCAGTTCCTTAGAAGGTCTGAAGCAACTCACCATCCCTGGTGTCCAAGGTATCCAATCTAATCTTTTCTAAACATAATCATTCACCATTCTTAGAAAAAGCATCCTGGGACCATTTTTACTAATAAATAATAAATGTCTTAGTTCCATTTATTTCAGTAACAAATTGGAGGTAAAAGTGAAGTGGCAGCCGGAGTGTAGTGAGACTTTACTCTTGGCTCCTACGGCAGACGGAGCTGCTTATGGGCATGGAGCATGTGCAACTGGGACGCTGCCGATCCTCAGAGGGATCTGGGCCTTGGTTTTATGCAAGTCCTCTTCATGACATTCTTATCATATTATTTGAACATGTGGCAAGCAGGAGGGGACCCTGGCATGAGAGACAGGTAAATGTTTGTGATCCAGCAACAGTGCCCAATGGCACTGGCTCTGGTTCCCGGGCACAGTGAGTAGGGTTCAGAGTGACTGGTCTGGCTGCCTGGCATACACATATAGGCCTTAGGGAGGTGTGAGGAGCCCCTGGGCTGAGTATGTGACTGGAGAGGTCTATGGCCAGATTGGCAGAGGTGACAGCTGCAGCAGCAGCAGCAGCAGCAGCAGCAAAAGTGACAGCTGTCCTCAGAGACAGTGAGGGATGCAGCCAAGTTAGGAACTGTGGGAATCAACTTGCCCTTTTATCTCCCAGGAGAGCCAGTCCCTGAAGCTTCTGTGCAAATGTTCTCCGGTTTAGTGCTGGGAAAGGAACTCATGGTGTTAGGCAGCGAACTTTGTAAGTAAATCATTAAAAATAGGAAAGTACATGCACAAATATTGGGATATTGTGTTGATGCATGTCAGAAAATTAGTTGAATTAGAATTATTTAAGAGTTTAGACTCACTGTCTTTGAAAACTGTTGCAGCATTGCAAAATCTGTATCCACAGGCTTACATGTGGAAATTAAACTTGTAGCATCAGCAGTATATAGAAAGTAAGTCTAGTATCATATGAAGTTTGGTGAACAAATTGTGAATGAGGAAGACAATTTAAAATCATTTCTCCTGTAGTTAAAGATAAAGCAATACAATACACAAAAGGTGTTTTCACCTACATACAAATCATAAAGCCTCTTCCAGTTTCTTGTGCAACCTCCAAAAATTACAGGAAACATCAGAGAAAAGATTAAAATATCATTATGCACATTTTAATTTAAAATTGAATTCAGACAAGTCTAAATTAAAATTTAGATAATTAAAAATTAAAATAAGAGGAGAGGCAAGATGGCAGACTAGAAGCAGCCCACACATGTCACCTTCAAGGAGAAGGTTGGAAGTTGCAGGTGGATTCTCATCTACAGATGGGCCTTCTTGGAAAGAACACCATGAGTAATTGGAGCAGTGATGTGGGACATTCAGAATGAAGGAGAAGGGACGGGGTGATCCACCCAGCAAGTTTGGAAGGTACTTGGGGGAGGCATCCAAACATGGGCAAGGACAGGAGAGAGCCCTGGGGCTTTGTGCTCTTTCTCTAGGTGGCCCACATCGTGAGGCACCCCATCACTACAGACCTGCAGGCTGATCAGGGAGCTGCTTGGGGTCTGTGCAGTGACACTGTACTGGACAGCAGACACACCAGAGACCTGGGCTCCCTTCTGGGGTTACTGTAACTGATCATTCTGAGTTCTCAGGTCCAGAATGCCAGGTCACACAGAGCTCAGCATTGCCCCCAGCTGGCTGGGGAGGGAACAGAGACAGTGGCAGCTCTCACAAGCCCATGACAGGGAACTGAGCACCCGTTGACACACAGGGGATCTGTAGATCATGATCTGTAGATCATGTGCCACACATGCCACTAGAGAAGCCTGGTAGCGTCTGCTTTTGTGAAACCTGAACAAGGGAAGACCCTTGGCAGCCCCATAGTTCCCCTCCAGCCTCACCCTTACTATCCCCAAGTTGCCACCTGGCTTCCCGGCTCTGTACTTGTGGTTCCTGTGCTGTTGTTCAGCTCTGCTCACGGGACTCCAGTGCTATTGCTGTCCCCATGGCTCTGCCTTTAAGATTTTAGTCCTTTTGCCAGGCCCATATCTCTAGTTCCTAGGCTCCCTTGCTGCTATTGGGCCTCATGGTCCCTCCCCCAAAGCTCCAGTTTGATTATTGATATAAATAATACATTTTCTATTATCTACTCATGTGTTGATGAACACAGATTGATTCCATATCTTGGCTACTGTGAATACATATGTTGCAATGAACTTGGGAGTACAATACTTCTTCAACATATTGATCTCATTTTGTCCGAATGAATATATACCAGTAGTAAGATTGCTGGGTCATATGGTAGCTCTATTTCTAAGTTTTTGAGGATCCTCCATACTGTTCTTCATGATGGCTGTACTAATTTCCATTCCCACTGACAGTGTACAGATGTTCCCCTTCCTCCACGTCTTTGCCAACACTTACCTTGGTCTTTTTTTACAATAGTCATCTTAACCGGTGTCAAGCAGAATCTTTGCTTTTAACAACATAAACTAACAGATGATTCGGCCCCGTAGAAATAGAAAACTTAAATAAAAAAGAAAGAAAGAAATAGAAAATTTCACATTTAAGAATACTTATCTTTCATCACTCAAAACAGCACAATCACCAAACACTGTTTTATTTTACCATGTATCATTGGCACAGGTCTCAGCCTCTCAGGCCTTCCCTTATCTATCTGCTTTTGGAGATCGGGATGGCATCTATCGTGAGGCCAGCTCCATGGTGTGTGAAACACAAAGATGTTTCATCTTTATGAATGAAAGATTTGTCAATGCCTCCACTCACTTTGATTCTTTCCTGTTGATTTACCATTTGGGGTTCAGTGTCCGTTCATTTGACTTCATCCTGAGAGCATTTAGGTCAGCCCATGATAACAATGACAAGAGGCACAGGTGTTCGGTGGGGGGCTGCCAGTCTGAAGCTTGGAAGATTTATGTCTGGACAGCTGTGTGTAAAACCTTCTGTACATGACGATCAGTGTATCCCTAAGAGATGTAATGAGTAAAACTAGAAGAATAATGAAGAAAAATGACAGGCTCATGAAAGGGAATAAACAGGGTATGCCTCTGGTAAATACCTCCCCGAAGGACTCTTAGAAGAGACTTACTGATTAATTGAATCAATCCATCATCCTTGGGGTGACAGCATCAATTTGCAATCTTTTTGGGAAGTTGTTTTATTCCATTGCAGTTACAACTCACATTCATATGTGAGTAGAATGAGCACTTAAAAAAAGATGTGTTTTATTATTAAGCTACTCTTATTATAGAAAAGGCTCACATTAATTTTAATAACAGTTGACCATATAAGAACATCAACATGTGGCTTGTAAAAGGATTTTTCCTCTCTGAATTTATCTTATGGAAATCAGGTTTCATTACCCATCAAAGTTTTAAGCTCATTTGCTTCTAAACTCTGTGATGTGTAAGGATTTTTTTTTTTAAAAAAATGACCTTTCTTACAATTCTAGAGAATATTCAAAAATCCGCTTTTATACCTTTTAGGAGGAATTCAGTTTCTTTGTTGTCACTGGCAGTCATAACTCATGATACTGGTGCAGATTTCACCTGGTGAATGTGATTCATGGCATTCATCAGATTCCCTGGTGAATGTGATCCCCAAAGGTATTATCTGATACTTGTTCAATTCTTGTCGAATTAAAAGGCACAGAATACATAAATGACTTAGAAGTTTTTATCTCATAGCTATCAAGAGTGTTTATTTTAAGATACCAGTGTGTTTTAAACTGAACATAATGGGGCTCGGTGCCTGTGGCTCAATCGGCTAAGGTGCCAGCCACTTATACCTAAGGTGGCGGGTTCAAATCCCCAGCCCGGGCCCGCCAAACAACAATGATGGCTGCAACCAAAAAATGGCCAAGTGTTGTAGCGGGCGCCTGTGGTCCCAGCTACTTGGGAGGCGGAGGCAGGAGACTCGCTTAAGCCCAGGAGTTGGAGGTTGCTATGAGCTGTGATGCCATGGCACTCTACCCAGGGGGATAGCTTGAGTCTCTGTCTAAAAAAAAAAAAAAAAACAAAGATTGAAAGAGAAGGCAATAAGATTAATGAAAATGCTGGGCACGTTGGCCTACACCTGCAATACCAGCTACTCAAGTGGGAGGATCAGATGAGGCCAGGAGTTCGAGGCCTCCTAGGAAACACAGTAGACTCTCATCTCTAAAAAAACATAACAACAATAATAAAATGGATGCTCTAACAATGAATGGAAAATACTTAGTTGTTTTATATATGTTATATGCTCTGCTCATTGGAGTTCAAATATGTATGCAAATAGGAAACTTGTTATTGTGTTTCCCCTCCATGCGTGATTTTAAAGTTTATAAGGCATTATGACTGGGATTGCAAGATACTGAAAAGCCACTTGATGTCATTGCAGAGACTATGTGCTCTGCGGTATGGGTGATATAGCGGGTATGATGCCCTTCCTGGGAACTCCCGTATCATCTCCCCCACCAAGAGGCTGACCAACCTGCTCATCAGAAACCCAGCCTTGGCCAGGCACAGTGGCTCCTGCCTGTAATCGTAGCACTTTGGGAGGCCAAGGCAGCACTCGGGACGGCCTGAGATAAGGAGTTCAAGCCCAGCCTGAGCAAGAGCAAGACTCCGGTTTAAAACCACTTAGAAGGCTTGGTGCCCATAGCTCAGCAGTTAGGGCACCAGCCACATACACTGAGGCAGGTGGGTTCGAACCAGGCCTGGACCAGCCTAAAACAACAATGACAAATGCAACCAAAAAATAGGCAGGCATTGTGATGGGTGCCGGTAGTCCCAGCTACTTGGGAAGCTGAGGCAAGAGAATCGCTTAAGCCCAAGAGTCTGAGGTTGCTGTGAGCTGTGATGCCGTGGTACTCTACCCAGGGCAACAGCTTGAGACTCTGTCTCAAAAAATAAATAAATAAATAAGCAAGTAAATGAATAAATAAAAAAAA
>CAUYQV010105119.1:0-21002 GCA_963574575.1 Galagoides demidoff | reverse complement strand
AAGGCACCAGCCACGCACACCCAAGGCGGCGGGTTCGAATCCAGCCTGGGCCCGCCAAACAACAATGACAGCTGCAACCAAAAAATAGCCAGGCGTTGTGGCGGGTGCCTGTGGTCCCAGCTACTTGGGAGGCTGAGGCAGAAGACTCACTTGAGCCCAAGAGTTGGAGGTTGCTGTGAGCTGTAATGCCATGGCACTCTACCTAGGGGGACAGCTTGAGGCTCTGTCTTAAAAAAAAAAAAAAAGTGTCTATCTTTGTCTGTTTTGACGTCAGTTGCTTTAAATCCACTTGTATCTGAAAATAAGACTATAACCCCTCTTTTCTTCTGGATTCCGTTTGCCTGAAAAATTGTCTTTCAACCCTTAACTTGGAGTTTTAATTTGTCTTTTGAAGTTAGGTGTGTTTTCTGTAGACAGCAAATAGATGGCTTGTGTTTTGTAATCCAGTCAGCCAATCTATGCCTCTTCAGTGGGGAATTCAAGCCATTAACATTTATTGAGATTAATTGATAAATGTGGTAGTGTTCTATTCATTTTATTTTGTGAGAGTCCATTACCTAGTTTTATCTTTTGCATCATTGTGGAAGTTAGGTTCTGTCCTTTAATTTCTGAGTTCTTACTTTGCTGTTGATCCATTGTGATGGTCAGTGTGTAGAAAGGGTTGAAGTATTTTCTTGTAGAGCTGGTCTTATTGTGGCCAATTTCCTCAGTGTTTGTATATCAGTAAATGATTTGATTTCTCTGTCAATTTTAAATCTTAGCTTAGCAGGATATAGAATTCTGGGCTGGAAATTGTTCTGTTTAACTAGATTAAAGGTAGATGACCATTGTCTTCTTGCTTGAAAAGTTTCATTAGATAAGTCTTCAGTCACCCTGATGGATTTGCCCCTGCAGCTCAATTGGCACTTACTCCTGGCAGCTTGAAGAATCTTTTCTTTTGACTTGACTTTGGACAGGTTCATCACAATGTTTCTTGGAGAAGCTCTGTTAGAGTTGAGGTGACCTGAGGTACGATATCCCTCTGAAAGAAGTGTGTCAAAATCTTTGGTGATATTTGGGAAATTTTCATTTATAATATTCTGTAGTATGGCTTCCATTCCTCTGGGGCATTCTTCTTCCCCTTTTGGAATACCCAGAATACTTCCCCTTCTGGAATACTCATAAGCTTGAACATTTCATAAAGTCCCATAATTTTGTCAGTGATGTTCTGCTTTCTCTCTCTTCTTTTCTGCCTCTTTAACTATCTGAGTTACCTCAAGAGCTTTGTCTTATACCTCTGAGATTCTTTCTTCTGCATGGTCTAATCTGTTGTCGATACTTTCTATTGCATCTTTAAGTTCCCTAATTGACTGCTTCAGTTCCTTCAGCTCTGTTATATCCTTTCTATATTCTTCATATCATTCATCTCTAATTTGATTCCTTTTTTTTTTTTTTTTTTGCAGCTTTTGGCCAGGGCTGGGTTTGAACCCACCACCTCCAGTATATGGGGCCAGTGCCCTACTCCTTTGAGCCACAGGCACTGCCCTTAATTCTATTTTTAGATTTCCTTTTGGTTATTTTCTACTTTATCAGCAGTTTGCTTCATTGTTTCTATCATTTCCTTCATTGTTTTCACCATCTGTATTTTAAATTCCCATTCTGTCATTTCTAACATTTCTTTGTAGGTGGAATCCTCTGCAATAGCTACCTTATGGTCCCTTGGTGGTGGTGGTGGTTGCTCTGGACAGGCTTTTTTTTAATTTAATTTTTTTAAATTTTTACATATACATGTGATTATTAGGTTTCCAATTTTACCTTCATAGAATTAAAAAGGCTTAAAATTTACCAACAATAACAATGTTTAAGATAAGGACTAGAAACAAAAACCTTGTAAAGAATGAATGAGGATAAATACATTCAGAAAAGAAATCAGATGATTGCTTCAATGAAGTATTAAGCAATAATAATAGTAATGCGAAGAAAGTAACATTCACATTGACAAATAAGAGTCTGACTATTATAGAATGCTTTGACTCTGAGGTTCAGTATAGAGTTATCAATTAACTTCTTATTTTTTTTCAAAGTCTCAAAAAATAGACAACTAATATTTATTAATAAAAATAAAAGATAATTTCAAAAAACAGATCATGCCAAATCTTATAGACAATAGAAAAAGAGAAAATACTTCAAAAGCATTCTGCTTAATCTGGATACACCTGATATTAAAATTAGAAAAAACATATTATTATAAAGGGGAAATTACAAACATAGTTCACTTTTAAATGAGGATGCAGTATCCTGTATCCTAAACAACATATTAACAAGTTGAAGTAAAAATTAATGGTTAAATGATCTACTTTATTTAAAATTGCATCAAATTTATGTGAGAATTTTCTTTCTTTCTTTTTTTTTTTTCTTTTCTGGACAAGTTTTTCACGTTGCCAGGATTTTTCTGCTGATTCTTCTTCATCAGTGTTTTCTTTTATCTGTTTCCTTGCCCTAATTTTCCTTGCACTTCCTCTTGCTCTTTAAGTTACTGTGCCTCTGTACTAGGGTTTCCATGAGTCCTTTTAGTATCCGATCAGAAGGATGTGAAGACAGAAGAGCAAGAAGGGGGAAAAAAAGAGAGAGAAAGGAGAGGAGGTGAGTAAAAGGGAATATTGACAAAAAGAAGAGAGGCACAGAAAGAGGGTGACAGGAGCAATGTAGGTGTACAGTAGGGTACTTTGACCCAATGTTAAAAACCCCCAACCTCTGGGGGTGCTGGGTTGAGTGGTTCCCTTGATGTCAGCAGCTCTTTCCTAGCCTGTTCGGACACAGTACCCTACCTCCACCAAGTAGAGAGGAAAGATAAAAATGCTATAAATCAAACCACAACAAGCAAACAGAAACTTTATGGGATAAAATTGGGGGAAAAACCAAATAATAGGGGTAGAAACACGAGCAAAAATGAAGTTCTAATTGTTAAAGAAGGCAACAATGGAAAATTATATTTAAACAAGAAAAATAAAGAAAGAAAAGAAAGAAAAAAAGGGGAAAATCTAGAGGGGAAATGTTAAAATTCAAAAAAACAACAAAACAAAACAAAAACCAAGAACAAAGCAGTATATATATATATATCTTGCTGAATATTGTCTGGGCAACAGGTGATCTTCTGGGGTACGAGATGTTAATCACAATGTTGAAAAAGCTATATGTGATGGACACTGGAGGCCTCTGCTGCTTTCTCAAACCCCACAGGGTGGAGAGCATAAATCTCTCCTCAGCTCGCGTAAAAGGCACTTGAAACTGCTAACCTTGGCTAAGCAGAAGCTTTCTCAGGAAAGCACTTGTCACTGGGATCACTCCTGAAGTGGCTGTCCATTTACCCAGTGTGCCAAAACCAGTATCACTCTATGCCCTGAGGGCCAGGGCTATAAGGTGTCTCAGTCCCCACCTTTAGGCTGCTCAGTCACTAGATTACCAAGGTCTCTCCCCAGATCCTTGCTCTGCGACCCTGAGGGTGGAGCTTGCCAGGGCAGTTCTCCCACAATGGTTCCGTGCAGCCCATAGCCGAACACTATTAGCCCCGTCGGCTCAGTGGCTTAGTGTGGGGCCCTAGACAATGCTTAAAGTCCTCCATGCTCTTGCCCAAGTTCTCCCAAGATAGTTCAACTGAGTGCCAAGTCTAAAAAAAACCTAAAACAGCTCACAGGTAAAGCCTTTCCTGTTTGCAATCTCACTGCTGCTATACTTACAGCTGCCAGCGGGATTAGACAGAACGAGCACACACAACCACTTGTCAGTTCTTCACTGCTTCTGTCCTCCTCATGGGGTCCAGAAGTCTGTCGCTGACTCCCTCTGCCCCAAAGGGATGTTTCTGGGTAGATCCCAGCAGCCAGAGATGCCTGTAGTCCTCTGTCCCCAGTCTCACCGTGCCAAGTTGCAAGGAAGCTGTTACTCGGCCACCATCTTGCTCCTCAATAAATAAAGTGCCAACACTTTCTGCTACTCCAGCACCTTCATGTCCCAAGATCACTGGGAAACACCTTTGGGAATAAGCTCCACTCAGTTTATAGATCTGACAAACTGCTGTGGCAACCATGGAACATCACAAGCCTTTGAGGGTACCACTTCTACTTCCTCTATGGAAAGAGGTTTTCCACTCTCCCAGACAAATGTAGTCTTGCACTTAATAACTTGGTTCGCCATATACATGGGTTCATGTCAGCACAAGTTATTAATATTCTAATGCAGTTTTTGTTAACGTGAAGGGAGTAAGAGACAACTTCTCTAACAGCTAAGTTTCACGGTGGCTGAAAATCAGATGTATTCTTAATGAGTCTCAGACTACTCGGGAGTATTTAGCACATCGTTAAATCCACAGAAGGGATACATGAAAATTTCAAGTAAGAGTGATGTCAATGTGGAAAAGCGTAGGCATCAAACCCTTAAGTCTAAAAGGTGAGTAGAAAGATTCTATCTTATCACTTCAGTGTTTTAGGCAGACTTGGCCTGCAATAGGGCAAGGCTTTCTCTATGTATTGTTCATTACTATAAAATTTAAAAAAAAACACTTTGGTTATAGCACACACACACACACAAAGCCAAAAAACTGGACCTCAGCTTCCACTTTCTAAGATAAGAGGCTGGCCTAGATCACCTCCATGAAGAAATAATATGATTCTATGTGACTATCAACTGAATCTCCCACAATGTTAGATACAGAACTTTGCATATTACCATATTCACTCCCATGCAGAAATAATATGATTCTATAGTGACTATCAACTGAATCTCTCACAATGTTAGATACAGAACTTTGCATATTACCAGTACTTACTAAATGCTGGCAAAGCAGCATTTGATGTTATATATGTTATCATGTAACATAACATATAACTAAAGGTCTTTTATTGAGAATTTATGAATGCCTCCTATGTGTTAGGCTCTGTTACATGCACTAACTTATTTAATCATCATAATTTTATGAATTTAATAGTAGTTATGATGGTTAATTTTATGTGTTAACTTGACTAGGCTACAGTACCCAGTTTTCCTAATCTAGGTGTTGTTGTGCAGGTATTTCATAGATGTGGTTAAAAACTATAATCAGTTGACTTTAAAAGAGATTATCTTCAATAATGTGAGAGGGTCTCATCCAATCAATTGAAATGCTTTTTTTTTTTTTTTTCTGTTTTTGTTGAGACAGAGTCTCACTGTGTTGCCCAGGTTAGAGTGCCATCGCATAAGCATAGTTCGTAGTAACCTCAAACTCCTGGGTCCAAGTGATCCTATTGCCTCAGCCTCCTGAGTAGCTGGGACTACTTGTCCACAACAATACCCAGCTAATTTTTTCTATTTTTTATAGAGACAGTATCTTGCTCTTGCTCAGTTGATCCTCTCACCTCAGCTTCCCAGCGTGCTAGGATTACGGGTGTGAACCATTGCACTCGCCTGAAATGCCTTTTAGGCAAAATTGAGGTTTCTCTGAGAAAGAAGAGATTCTGCCTAAAGACTGCAGCATCAGATCCTACCCAAGAGTTTCCAGCTGCCCTACAGGTTTTAGACTTGTCTGTTCCTACAACGGCATAGGCCAGTTCCTTGAAATAAATCCAATCTATATAACTCCTAACCAGTTCTGTTTCTCTGGAAAACAATGATTACCATGGTATTATTATTTCTACTTTCTATATGAAGAAATAAAGCACACAGAAGTTAAATAACTTGCTCAATACCACATTTAACTAATTGAATTATAAACCATAAACCAACACAACTAGAAATATTAGTAGAAAATACACATAACTTTCAGGGTGGGCATGGGAGGCTGAGGCAGGAGGATTGCTTAAGGCTAGGAGTTTAAGGTTACAGTAAGCTATGGTCATGTCACTGTGCTCTACAGTGAGATTTCCCCATCTCAAAAAAAAAAAAAAAAAAGAGAGAGCTAGAGAAAGGAAAAAGAAAAAAAATTTTCAGTGTATTATAATCCTAAAATTTCAGTTTCTGGAGCATTTCTAATGATTTGAACCTTCTAGGTTAATCTAGAATTAGAGCCAAAATGTCAAGTAACAATTTAGATATCAGCTGTCTTGAAAATAGGTCAATGTTCAAGCAACTGAGAAACTTATACATGGCTCCCTCAAAGCTTTGGCTAAGGCTCATGATTCTCTTGGGAACATGTCCATCTGAGTTAGCTAAATGTCTGGGTTCCACAGTTATATTAACTCTGATATAGCTCATGCTCCAGGCTTAGGCCCATGTGAAGGAGAAGGTACTGAGTAGCTCTGTGTAAGTGTCCTTGCTGGAAGATCCTTTTGTTGTTCCTATCTCTTAGAACGTAATTGGAAAAGCCATTTCAAATATTTGTATTCCTTGCCTTACTGTAACCTAGTGACATTTTTCAAAAAGTTTAATTGCTCCTGAGACTAAAGCTACATAGAACAGATTGAATGTAGTTTCTTTCCCACTGCTGCAAACCTACTGTCATAAACATGTCCATCAATAATCTACTGATTTATGGAAACATATAGGAGCCTGGTTTTCAAAAATCTTTACTGAATCCAGCATGTAGTATAATTATAGAGTACCCACTGTCTGCTCTGACATTTTACTTTTTATTTAGATGTTTTTAGACAAAAAAATAGAGAGAGAGCAGTATCACAAGTCACTATGCATCCATTACTCAGCATCAACAATTAGTGGCACAAAGATAAATTTATGTAATCTTTACTCTTCACCAACTCCTTCTCCATAGTCTCCATGGATTATATTGAAACAAATCCTAGAAATACCATTTCATTGGTCAATACCTCTGTATGACTCTAAAAGAACTTAAAAATAATTCCTTAATATCTACTATCCAGTGTTCAGATTTTCATAATTAATACTTTCTAAAAACAAAACAGGCGTTGTTTACATTGGGATGCAAACAAGATCCAGACATTTACTTTGGTGGTTTAATCTCTTAAACTATAAGTTCTCTTCTTTCTGAGCACTCCAATTTTTTTTTTTTTTGAGGTAGAGTCTCACTTTGTTGCCCTTGATAGAGTGCCGTGGCTTCACAGCTCACAGCAACCTCAAACTCTAGGGCTTAAGTGATTATCCTGCCTCAGCCTCCCAAGTAGCTGGGACTACAGGTGCCTGCCACAATGCCTGGTATTATTTTTTATTGCAGTTGTCATTGTTGTTTAGCTGGCCCTAAGGCCAAGTTTGAACCTGCCTGCCTAGGTATATGTGGCCGGTGCCCTAACCACTGTGCTACAGGTACCAAGCAGCACCCCAATTATTTATTGAAAAATATTTAATAGTGAGCTCTAGAGACTTACCAGATTCAGATTTTTTTTTGTTGAAATTGCTTTATAGGTTGTGTTATATACTTTTGGAAAACACATAATGCCTAATTATCTTTCTTTTAGTACTGAGCAGTGGGTTCTAGTATTGTTGGCCTGATTCATCTATTATAAAGTTCCTTGTCAGGTAGTCACCTAAAGTCTTTAACAGTCACTGATGATCACTGCCTTGACCTACTATTTCATTAGGGGTAGCTTTATTTTTTATTTATAGTTTTGATTCTTAATATCCTTATCTTTAAAATAAGGGGGAAAAACATATAAAGTGGCTAGTTCAGGGCCTGGGAACATAGTAAACTCTCAACAAAAAAGGTACAGAAATGGTCACTACAAAAATTGATTTGAACTTATGGAAAAAACAACTACATTTATAAAATTCCTGACTTTGTGATTACAATTAAATCAGCCAATATTTAAACAAGTTTACTGGGATGGTGCACAAATAATTTGTATACATGTTAATTATATTGAAGTACCAAGATTATTTCCCATAACTCAAGTTTATACTGCAACGGACAGCTGTCACGTTCTGCCAATTTTTATAACTTATTTTTTAAAATGTAGCATATGAGCAGTGTGTTGGGGGGCCTAGTGCAGCTACACATGAACGCTTTCCCCTCCTCCTCCACTTCCTTTCCTCCTAAGACAAAGACACAAAGTATCTGGCTATCCTTGCCCATACCCCCAGATGTGACGTCCGCAGATGTTTGCACCAAAGACTCTAACTTTCCAGGTAGGCTGTGGAACGTGCCCACCCATATAGCTCATATAAACAGGGTCTCTAACTGCCCCAGGGTACAGATGCCACCTTTGCACTGCCTAGACAGGTTACCCTCCCTTTTCAATAAACCTGGCCTAAACTTCTCTGATCCCTTCCGGTCTCATTTCTGGGTACCACTGGTTATACCTTTCATACTTTTATTAGCTAACAAATACTGGATACTTACTACATGCTAGATAATATTCTTGTTCTAAATGCCTTACATATATCAAATAATTAAATTCTTACAACAACCCTACAAAGTAGGTTTAGTTGTTATCCTCCTTTTCCAGACAAGGAAAGTGAGGATCAGAGAGATAAATTATCTAAGATCACACAATCTATAAAACATAGAAGTAAAATTTGAGCAGTAGTAGTCTGGCTTCAAAGCCTGTACTCTTAATCGTGACAATATATTTAATATGACTCTGCTGTTTAAATTACTTTATAAAGGTAATTAGTAAGTACAATTCCACCAAGACAGAGTTCTGCACTAATAACTAGTAAACTCTGACTTGTCATTTGCCAGGTTTTCTGGGCAAATGGTTAAGGCATCTGAAACTAACAAGTGTTGTGATGTCACAGAATGAAGATGTACTCATAAACTCATCTGTACAAGACTCCACAGCATAGTGAGTGAATCATCTGCCTAGAGTTCTAAAGGAAAACACTTCTCAGTATAGCCCTCAGTCACCATTCAAAGTCTTTTGTGTTTCTAAGTACAAGAGAGCCTCTAGTAAAGCTGGGCAATTAGAACCACTTTGCTCATTGCTCTTTTGATACAACATGTCCCTAGGCAGGTGTTAATGCCTGAAAATGAATGTCATTTCAGCCAATGAAAGGGAAAAGAAGAGCCACGGCTGTGGTTTACAAAAGAATAATTTTTCTCATAGTCAGTTAAAATATACATGTAACATATATGCATATATAATAAAATATATGCAAATATATAAACTTACTCCTTTGAATGAGAATGCTTCCTCTTGAATAAATTTGATTTTGATGAAACTGCATAATGTAAATTAAATCTTCCCACTTAATTCCTGTCTGTTGGAAGGCCACAGCAGTATAATAGCAGAAAATAAAGCAGCCACTTTTTCTCTCCTTTCTATCATCTAGTAAAACAGAAGTCCAGAGAAAGCTTAAAACAGTAGGGTAACATCCATAAAGTAATTAATTTCCTTTCCAGAAAGTCTTCCTCAAAAACTGGGTAATTACTGCCTAAAATAAGAGCACTGGTATGGCTCTGTGGACTAATACCATGATACAAAGAGATCAGGAAGGAGAATGTTTGAGCTGTAATTCCAGTACTCCTAAAATTCCTCTTGCCTCAGTTTCTTAATTATGCAGATAGACATACTATACTTATCCACCTATCAGACTCATGTGAAAGTAATTTGCAAAGAACACATTTCCCAAAGGTATCATTCATTCAGTAGCAATCCCAACTGGCCAGGGCCATGCCTACATGAAGCAGATGGTGTTCACACACCGGGTAAAGGTGTAAGAGGTTGCAAAGTGAGTAGTAATGTTGTTATTCAGGATTATAAATGATGCTTCCCCATTACCCTGAGAGCTACTTAGTTTGTTTTTATTAAAGAGGTGACCCTAAGCTTCTCAGAGCAGCTGAATAAGCTGGAGGGTCCTTGTTGTGGCCAGCCATCTGCTCCTCTCCCAGACTTCTCTTGCAAATCAAGAGGTTTTTCCTATATTAACCACTGAAGAACAGCCATGGCCCTTCTCAGTAGCAGCTTCAACAGGCAGTGGTCTCTGCTCTCCATCTGTGCCAGCAACCACGGTTAAAGAATAATAATGTTTCCTAAGCCCAGGCATTCACTCATAGCAATAACCCTGCATTACCTGGTATGCCAGTATTCTTGTACTTAAATCCCTATAAGGAAATTAGGTCTATATTTTAAAAGACTGAGGGTTTAAAAAAAATTAGAAACATTTTATGTAGAAAAAAGATAAAATGGGAAGAATTTGTCTGGAAAAATTCATGTAAAAATCCAACAGCATAATTACTTTAAAAACAGTAATTTCATTTCTCCCCTTACAACTTTGTGGCACATAAGACTTATAGAACAAGTTATCTTATATACTGATGGATAACCAATCTATTCTGAACTACAAATTGGATGCTTCCTTTTCAGTTCACAGATTTGAATATAGATTGGAAAAAAAATACCACCTTCATCAATCAGCTCTCTGCAGAAATAGTATACATATATACAAGGTATATATGCAGCCAAAATGGATAAGAGAGACATATGCCTACCACCTGGGTTATTGAATATTCTAACAGAAAAAAGGGCAACATAGGGTAAACTGGTTTCAGAAATTACTCTGCTTGGTTCAGTAGCCTACATCAATGGGGGGAGGAGAGAGACTAAACAATAAACTGCTTTTCAGAAGAAACAGATATATAAAGCTTTATCAACAACAATATCGAATGATTAAATGTTTATTTTTGAGAGTTTTCAAAACAGCATTCAAATTTAAAGAACTAAAAAAATTGGCTCAGCACCTATAGCTCAGCACCTAGGGTGCCAGCCACATGTACTGGAGCTGGCAGGTTCAAATCCAGCCAGGGCGTGCCAAACAACAATGACACCTACAACCAAAAAAATAGCCAGGCATTGTGGCAGGCGCCTGTGGTCCCAGCTACTTGGGAGGCTAAGAAAAGAGAATTGCTTGAGCCCAAGAGTTTGAGGTTGCTGTGAGCTGTGACCCCATGGCACCCTGCCAAAAGTAACATAGTGAGACTCTGTCTCAAGAAAAAAAAATTAAAAAATTACCCAGATACCCTTTTCTAGGAGGAAAAAGATTTCTTGCCTATTTCTCTGGTGTATGCTGAATGAGTCATCAGAGTATACCAAAATTATATTTAAATGTGTTTACCAATTACATATATCTTATATATAATGTGCTTAGAACAGTGTCTGGAATACCATAAATCCTCAAAAAATGTTATGTTTGTGTTCCAAATATCACTAGTTAGCTCCTTTATTCCAGTATCTAAAAATCTCATTCTAAGCAGAGTTTAATGTCAAATAATCTAAAGAAAAACGTCTATGCTGGGGTGGCACCTGTGGCTTAAAGGACTAGGGTGCTGGCCCCATATGCTGGAGGTGGTGGGTTCAAACTCGACTCTAGCCAAAAAACTGCAAAAAAAAAAAAAAAGTCTATGCTGGTTACTTCATATTGGTCAAGGGAATAATACAACTAGAAGACATTTCAATTCTTTTTTCTTTTTTTTTTTTTTGAGACAGGAGCCTCAAGCTGTCCTCCTGGGTAGAGTGCCATGGCATCACAGCTCACAACCTCTAACTCCTGGGCTCAAGCGAGTCTCCTGCCTCACCTCCCAAGTAGCTGGGACCACAGGCGCCTGCCACAATGCCCAGCTATTTTTTGGTTGTAGCGGTCATTGTTGTTTTGCGGGCCCAGGCTGGATTCAAACCCGCCACCTTGGATGTATGTGGCTGGCGACTTAGCCACTTGAGCCAAACAATTCTAAATGTTTGTGCACCCAACTTAAATGCTCTAAGATTTATGAAACAGATTTTAATTGGTTTGAGCAATATGATATCCTATAACACCATAATAGCTAGAGACTTTAACACCCCACTGACAGAACAGGACAGATCTTCTAACCAGAAACTAGACAAAGAGACATAAATGTGATCTTAGAACAAATGGGCTTAGTAGACACATACAGAACACACTATCTCAAAACTAAGGAATATATGTTCTTCTCATCAGCCCATGGAACATACTGCACAACAGATCATATCCTAGGTCACAAATCAAACCTCAACAAAATTAAAAGAATTAAAATTATGCCCTGTATCTTCTCAGACCATAAGACAATAAAGGTGGAACTCTACTCCAACAAAAATTTTCATCTCCACACAAAGGCATAGATATTAAAAAACCTTATGCTGAATGACATGGGGTCAAGAAAGAGATAAAGGAGGAAATTATTAAATTCCTAGAACATAACAACAATGAAGTTACAAGTTCCCCAAACCTGTGGGTACTGCAAAGGCAGTCCTAATGGGGAAATTTATCTCATTAGAGGCCTCCATCTGAAAAACAGAAAGAAAGCATATCAACAACCTAATGAAAAGATAATTAAAATTGATAAACCTTTGGCCAGATTAAGTAGAAAGTAAAATCTCTAAGAACCTCAATCAGAAACAAAAAAAGGGGCATAACAATAGATACCACTGAGATACAAGAGATTATCTCTGATGGATAACCAATCTATTGGTTATCTGAATACTGCAAGAAACTACGCCCAGAAATTTGACAATGTGGAGGAAATGGACCAATACCTGGACAATCACACCATCTCCCTAGACTTAACCAGGAAGAAATAAGAAATAGATCTCTTGAACAGACCAGTATCAACCACTGAGATCAAGGAAACTATAAAAAAATCTCCCAGCCAAAATAAAAAAAAAAAAAGCCCTGGACCAGATGGGTTTAAACCCAAATTCTATCAAACTTTCAAGGATGAGCTTATACCTATATTGTAGAATCTATTCCAAAACATTGAGAAGGAAGGAACTTTCCCCAACATGTTCTATAAAGCAAATATTACTCTGATACCAAAATCAAGAAAGAACATAACTAAAAAGGAGAACTTCAGACCAATTTCACTAATGAATATTGATGCAAAAAAACTCATAAAATCTTAGCCACTAGATGCAGTTCACATTAAAAAAATTATACATCTGAATCAAGTAGGCTTCATCCAGGGATGCAAAGCTTGTTTCACAAACCTAAATCCATAAATATAATTCACTATATCAAAAACAGAAAAACAAAGTCCATATGATCCTCTCAATAGATGCAGAAAAAGCATTTGACAAAATTCTCCATCCTTTTCTTTTTTTTTTTTTTTTTGAGACAGAGCTTCAAGCTATCCCCTTGGGTAGAGTTCTGTGGCTTCACAGCTCAGAGCAACCTCCAACTCCTGGGCTCAAGTGAGTCTCCTGCCTCAGGCTCCCAAGTAGCTGGGACCACAGGCGCCCACCACTATGGCTGGCTATTTTTTGGTTGCAGCTGTTATTGTTTGGCGGGTCTGGGCTGGATTTGAACCCGCCACCTTAGGTGTATGTGGCTGGTGCCTTAGCCACTTGAGCCACAGGCGCCAAGCCTCTCCATCCTTTTCTAGCAAGAATACTTAAGCATATAGGCATAGGTGGCATATTTCTTAAACTGAAGCCATCTACTACAAACCCACAGCTAATATCATACTGAAAGAAGTAAAACTGAATGCTTTTCCACTTAAAACTGGAACCAGACAAGAATGTCCTCTATTTCCACATACTAGTTTTCCACATAATAGTTTCCATTAACTATTCAACATAGTTCTGGAAGTTCTAGCCAATATAATCAGGCAAGAAGAAGATATAAAGGGCATCCAAATGGAGGAAGAGGTGGTCAGACTCTCACTGTTTGCCAATGATATGATCTTATACTTAAGAGAACCCCAGAGACTCAACCACAAGACTCCTGGAAGGGACCAGGAAACACAATAACATCTCAGGGTATAAAATCAATGTGTACAAATCAGTAGCCTTTGTATACATCAATAACGGCCAAGTTGAGAAGCTAAATGAAAGGCATAATTCCCTTCACAGTAGCTTCAAAGAAAATGAAATACCTAAGAGTATACCCCACAATAGAGGTGAAGGACCTCTACAAACAGAAATATGAAACCCTAAGGAAAGAAATAGCAGAAGACACTAGCAAATGGAAGAACATATCATGCTCTTGGCTGGGAAGAATCAACATTGTTAAAATGTCTACACTACCCAAAGCAATCTACAGATTCAATGCAATCCCCATTAAAATAACATCACACTTGAAGAACTCGAAAAAATAGTTCTTTGTTTAGTATGGAACCAGAAAAAACCCATATAGCCAAGGCAATTTTTAGTAATAAGAACACAACTGGAGGCATCACTCTACCAGACTTTGGGTTATATTACAAGTCTGCAGTGATCAAAACACCATGGTATTGGCCTAAAAATAGAGACACAGACATATGGAACTGAATAGAAAACCAAGAGATAAAACCAGTCTCTTATAGCCATATGATCTTTGATAAACCAAACCAAAGCATACACTGGGGAAAAGAACCTCTGTTCAATAAATGGTGCTAGGAGAACTAGATAACCAGATGTCAAAGAGTGAAACTGGACCCACACCATTCACAATTTACAAAAATTGAGGCAAGATGGATAAAAAAATCTAATCTAAGGCATCAAATGATAAAAATCTTGGGGAAAAGTGTGGGAAAAAACTCTTGAGGAGGTCAGCTGGGGGAAAGATTTTATGCAGAAGACTTCTGTGGCAATTGCAACAACACAAAAATAAGCAAATGGGACTTAATTAAACTGAAAAGCTTCTGCACAGCTAAGGACAGAACAATTAAAGCAAATAGACAACCTTCAGAATGGGAAAAGATACTTGCATTTTACCAATCTGACAAAGGGTTGATAACTAGAATCTACAGAGAAGTCAAACAAATCAAGAGAAAAAGAGCTAACAATGCCCTCTATCAGTGTCAAGAGACATTAACAGAACCTTCTCTGAAGAAGACAGACTGACATGAAAAAATGCTCATCTCCCTAATCATTAGAGAAATGCAAATCAAACCCTGAATTATTACCTAAGCCCGTTGAGGATAGCATATCACAAAGCCCAAAGTTGTAGATGCTGGTGGGGATGTGGACAGAAGGAAACATTGTTTGTTTGTTTGTTTTGAGACAGGGCGTCACTTTGTCACCCTTGGTAGAGTGCCATGGCATCATAGCTCACAACAACCTTAAACTCTTGGGCTTAAGCAATCCTCTTGCCTCAGCTTCCTGAGTAGCTGGGACTACAGGTGCCTGCCACAATGCCCAGCTATTTTTTTGAGATGGGGGTCTCACTCTTGCTCATGCTGGTCTCAAACCTGTGAGCTCAGGGCAATCCACCTGCCTTGACCTCCTAAGTGCTGGGATTACAGGCTTGAGCCACCACACCCAGACTGTAAACTAATATAGCCTATTTGGAAAGAAGTACAGAGACTCCTCAAAGAACTCAAATTAGACCTCCCATTTGACCCTGTAATCCCACTACTAGGCATCTACCCAGAAGAAAAAAAATAATCTTAACCAAATGACATTTGCACTAGATTGTTTATCACAGCTCGATTTACACTTACCAAGATATGGAAAAAATGTAAATGCCCATCAACCCAGGATTGGATTAACCCAGGATGGTATATGTATACCATGGAATACTATTCAGCCATAAAAAAGATGAATAATTGAATAATTTTTTGTATTAACCTGGATGGAGTTGAAACACATTCTCCTTAGTAAAGTAACAAAAGAATGGAAAAGGAAATATCCTATGGACTCAATACTAGAATGAAGCATATAGATCAGCAGTTCTCAACCTGTGGGTTGTGACCTACAGAAACTGTATTAAAGGGCCATGGCATTAGGAACCACTGCTATAGATGATCTAATACATGCCCACATAAGAGAAAAACTCAACTGAATACAAGTTGGGGGAAGAGGGCATGAGGGAGGGGGGCAAAGTGAGGTGGGGAGGGAGTCGATGTGCTCCTATTTAATGGGCACAGTATACGGGTGTATGGCACAACTACAAGCTGGACTCAACCTAAGAAATGCAGATATTGTAACCTAGTTGTTTATACCCTCACATTAGCCTGAAATTAGAAAAAAAATAATTAAGGGAAGAAAAGCAAAAGAAAAAGAGAGAAAAGAATGCAAAGAAAGAAAAGGAAAGAAAGAAAGAAATCCTACAAACCTGCGAAAAGATACTCACTCTCATTCTCATTAGTAATGGAGACATGCAAATGTCAACCATGTAACAACCACAAGATATGTGAAACATTAGGAAGTGGGACAATACCAAGTGTTGGTGGGACTACAAACTAATACAGGCTCTATGGAAAGAAGTATGGGGAATCCTCAACTCAAATTAGATCCCTCATTTGATTCCACAATCCCATTACTAGGAATCTACCCTGAAAAAAAACAAACTCATTTTATCATAAAGACACTTGCACTAGATTTTTACCACAGCTCAATTTACAGTCACCAAGATGTTGAAAACAACCTACATGCCCGTCAGCCTAGGAATGGATTAACCCAGGATGGTATATGTGTACCATGGAATACTATTCTATTCAGCCATAAAAAAGATGGTGATTTTACAGCTTTTTAAGTATTAACCTGGATAGACCTGAAACACATTCTTCTTAGTAAAGTATCACAAGAATGGGAAATACTAAATTGAAGCCAGAAGATGATCTAATACATGCCCACATGAAGGAAAAACTCATTTCAATTCAAGTTGGGGAGGAAGGGGGATTGGGGGAGGGATTGGTGTGCTCCCACTTAATGTGCACTGTGTAGGGTGTGTGGCACACCTTTTAGGGGTGAGACACAACTATGAGAGACTCTAACAAATGCAAACATTGTAACCTAGTTGTTTGTTTCCTTACATTACCCTGAAATTAAGAAAAAAGAAAATCAAAAGAAAAATGTCAATGCATAAATGTCATATGAACTGTATTCAAAATCTCATAATAATCCAAAAACTAATTTTCAGGCAATCTTAATCCTCATCTTCTCTAAATTTTATGACATTTTCCAACATGGCCTTTTTAATATGGAAATGAATGCATAGCCCACATAATATTTAAAGTTTTCATATTCTAATAAGAACACCCTTCCTAACATTTATTGGCATTTTGGTCAAGGCCTCATATTACCTCTAGCTCTATTCTTTTGTTTCATTTTGCAATTTGACTTGTGTAAGGCAGCAAGAATGTCAAGACAAATTCAATTAAGACATTGCTTTTCATTTTGTTAAGAAACTGGACTGAAACCATTCTTCCACATTTTACAGTAACCTAATTTCATATAAATGAACACCAATCAGATAGAAGAAATTCTTATTAAGCTTCACTCAGGGCTCTACATGTATTCACATCATCCATTGAATCTGAGGAGTCTTTCATAGAAATAACTCTAGTGTCAGCAACTTTTCTGAATAAAAATTATATTATTGTATAATCCCATCGATTGTCTAGAATCTTATGTTCTTATATGGGTTTTAACTCCTTTGCTGCTCTAACTCCAAAGGCACAGAACAAAATTGCTACATAGAATGTTGTTATTCATGTTTATTAATTCTGTAGAAAGATTTCCTGAATACATTTAGAATACCTAAACTGTGAATTATGCATTTATGGGTTCTCATGCTCTATATGATACAATTTCTTTTTCTTTTCTTTTTTTTTTTTTTTTGAGAGAGACTCAAGTTGTCACCCTAGGTAGAGTGCTGCAGCATCACAGCTCACAGCAACCTCAAACTCTTGGGTTTAAGCAATTCTCTTGCCTCAGCCTCCCAAGTAGCTAGGACTATAGGCACCTGCCACAGTGCCTGGCTATTTTTTTGTTGTTGTTGTTGTTGCAATTGTCATTGTTGTTTTAGCTGGCCCGGGCTCAGTGTATGTGGCTAGCACCCTACCCACTAAGCTATAGGCACAGTCCAATTTATTTTTCTTTTCTTTAAATCAACTTTAAATTTGTTTATCAAATAGTCATGATCTGTGTTAAAAGTCAATTTTCCCTGGCCTGGTCTCAGAATTAAAGCATGTGAGAGTTCAGAAAGTATACAGACATCGAGGAAAAGAAACGGTTTCTTCTGTGAATCCTAAGAATCAAACTCACTTATTGGGGAGCTTGTAGAAGAAACAAAAAGGCTAGATTAAAGGGTCTAGCCAGGTCTAGATTAAAGCATTCCTCTGTGGTTCATGACATGGCTTTCAAGATGAAGAATGCCAGTAAAGAGGGCATCTTACCTGGATGTTTTAAAAGAGAAGAAGATACAGAGTCCTATGGAGGGTGAGTGGAAATACTCTTAGCTGAGAGTAGTTATTAAGATAAAAATCTAGTAAGTCCACGTAGACCAAGAGCCAAATAAACTTCTTGGGCCCTACAGTAGAATCCCAGTCTCTCTGCCAAAATATATGCCAGATCAAGTATTTGCTTTTTTCTCATGCAAAACTGGCAAGGAAAGAAAAATAACTAAGCTATTATCTATGGAAATAGTATTAAAATTTACTAATAATTTGAAAGAATGAATGCTGAAAAGGATAAACCTCTGATCGACAGAAGTGGATCTCTTATATATTTTTGGTGCCCACAGTGATTTCCATACCACTGTACTAGAGGTCCAAACAAGTGAAAAAAGGCAAGAAAAAAAAAGATACAAAAACCATATAAGAAAAAACCCTCATTATTTGTAGATGATATGATTATGGAGGTAGAAAATCCTAAAGAATTTATTATACAAATAAGTTATTAAAAATAGTGTATCTAACAAGGTTGCTGGATAACAATTTAATATACAAAAATCATGCTGGGTATGGTATGCACTCAGGAGGTTGAAAAAGGATTTTCTGTCTTGATGATCTGTCTAGTGCTGAGTGGAGTGTTGAAGTCCCCATCATTATTATGTTGCTGTCTATCTCTTTCTTTAGGTCTAATAAAATCTGTTTGGTGAATGTGGGTGCTCCAATGTTGGGTGCACATATATTTAGGATTATTATAGCCTCTTGCTAAAGTGATGGAGAAAAGAAGCTGATTTTTTCATCTCAAGATGAATATAATATTCCAATAGCAATTCCAAGAAACAGAATCATTGACTGATTGATTCATTCATTCATCAAACATTCTTTAAACCCTTACAGTATACTAGGTGCTAGACTGGGTACTGAGGATACTAATGTGAAAAGGAATAGGTGTCTAGTAGGAGAGACAGACAAGTAAACATTTACAACTAAAGGAGTAAATTTTATGACAAAAAAATCAGCAAGTGGTAGAACACCTAGTCCAGTCAAGGGGGCTAGGGCTCTTTTCCAATTTGGATGCCCTTTATTTCTTTCTCTTGCTTGATTGCTCTGATTAGAACTTACAATACTAAGTTGAATAAAAGTGGTCAAAGTGGGATTTGTCTTGTTCTAGTTCTCAGGAGGAATGCTTTCAACTTTTCCCCAATCAGTATAATGTTGACTGTGGGTTTGTGATATATGGCTTTTATTATCTTAAGATACGTTCCTTCTATGCTGATTTTTTAGGAGTTTTTATCACAGAAGGACACTGAATTTTGTCAAATGCTTTTTCTACATCTACTGAGACAATCACACAGTTTTTGTTTTTAATTCTGTGTATGTGGTAAACCATGATTATTGGCCTGCATCTGTTGAATCATCATTGTATCCCTGGTATGAAACCCACTTGATCATGGTTCAGTACGCTTTTGATATGCTGTTGGATTTGGTTTGCTAATATTTTAGTGAGGATTTTTACATCTATGATCATGAGGGAGATAGGTCTGTAGTTTTCTTTTTTGGTAGCTTCCTTTCCTGGCTCCAGGATAATAATATACTGCCTTTGTTGAATGGGTTAGGAAGGATTTCCTCCTTCTTGATCTTTTGGAATAGTTTCAGCAATAGTTCTTCATTGTATATCTGGTAGAATTCAGCTCTGAATTGACTTGGTCCTGATGTAGTGGTGGTGGTTTTTTTTAATGCTGATTCCATCTTACTACTCATTACTGATTTATTCAGAAATTTATTTGTTCCTGGTTCAATCATGGTAGATTGTGTGTTTTCAGAAATTCATTCATTTCCTCTAGGTTTTCTAGTTAATGAGAACATAGTTGTTCTTAATAGCCTCTAACGATCACTTATATTTCTGTGGTATCAGTTATATTTCTCTTTTTTCATTTCTGATTATATTTACTTGGATCTTTCCTCCTTTCCTGATTAGCTAGTGGTTTATCCATTTCGTTAATCTTTTTGAATAACTAACTTTTCATTTCACTGATGTGTTGTATCATTTCTTTGGTCTTGATTTTAATTTGATTTTGTTCTGCTCTTTGTTAATTTCTTTTCTTCTGGTAACTCTGGGTTGGTTTGTTCTCCTTTTACTAATTCCTTGAGGTGTGATGTTAGGTTGTTAATTTGTGATCTTTCTACTTTTTTATTATTGGAGATTCATTGAGGGTACAAGAAACCAGGTTACACTGATTGCATTTGTTAGGTAAAGTCCCTCTTACAATTGTGCCCTGCCCCCAAAAGGTGTGTCACATACCGAGACCCCTACCCCTCCCTTCTTCCCTCTCTCTGCTCTTCCCTTCTCCCACCCCTTCCTCCTTCACTCTTCCTTTCCCCTATCCCCACCCTAATTCCCTCTCTCTGCCCTTCCCTTCCCCCACTCCCCACAATGTACTAGGTCATTAATTGTCCTCATAATCAAAATTGAGTACATACGATTCTTGCTTCTCCATTCTTGTGATGCTTTACTAAGAATAATGTATTCCTTTTCCATCCAGGTTAATACAAAGGCTATAAAGTCCCCATCTTTTTTAATGGCTGAATAGTATTCCATGGTATACATATACCACAGCTTGTTTTTTTTTTTTTTGAGATGGAGCCTCAAGCTATCCCCTTGGGTAGAGTGCCATGGCATCACAGCTCATAGCAACTTCCAACTCCTGGGCTCAAGCGAGTCTCCTGCCGCCACCTCCCAAGTAGCTGGGACCACAGGCACCCGCCACAACACCTGGCCATTTTTTGGTTGCAGCCATCATTGTTGTTTGGCGGCCGGGGCTGGGGATTCAAACCCGCCACCTTAGGTGTACGTGGCTGACGCCTTAGCCGATTGAGCCACAGGTGCCGAGCCAGCTTGTTTTTTTTTGAGACAGAGCCTCAAGCTGTCCCCCTGGGTAGAGTGCTGTGGCATCACAGCTCACAGCAACCTCCAACTCCTGGGCTCAAGCGAGTCTCCTGCCTCTGCCTCCCAAGTAGCTGGGACCACAGGCGCCCA
>CAUYQV010105116.1:0-18240 GCA_963574575.1 Galagoides demidoff | reverse complement strand
AGAAACACAGCTTCCTCTGGGAGGGGCATGGCACGGAATGGGCAGTCTCATGCAGGTGGAGGCATCAGAATCGCCAGAGGGTTTGAGAAACTCAGATTCCTGGGCCCTGCCCCAGAGTTTCCTGATTGAGCAGGTCTAGGGTAGGGCCTAAGAATTTGCATTTCTAACAAGTTTCTGCTCTTGTCTACACACCAGCTCCAGAGCCCATGCTTTGAGGGCCGTGGTATGGTATGTAGAGGGGTGGTTTTCTTAATGTGAAGGGAACATCAGAAACTCTAGGGTTCAGGGTCCTTAGCCAGGTTCCTGAGCTATTTACTCCTGGTTTGTCTACTCATCTTTCTGCTAACTCCCTCAGACCTTTAATTGACCTTTTATTGTTCTTTCTTTTTAAATCAAGGTATAACTTGACATCCACAAAGTGCACTAATCTTAAAGGCCCACTCCTGGTAGGTTTTACATGGATCTCAGGGATCTGCCACCGAGGTGCAGGGCACTTCCAGGACACGCTGCAATATCCCTTGTCCCAGTCAATAGCCACCTCCACAGGACCCCACCCCAACATCTGCCACCATCAATGGTGTTCTTCCTCTTGAACTTCCTAAGATGAAATCACACAGAATGTTTTCTCTTTGTTCCCCAGGCGCCTTTTGATAGCTACCTATTGAATTTTTACTTCTCGCCCATTCTGAAAACCAGGCTTGGGTGCCCGTGTCCATTGATACTTACTGTTCTTTGTGCCTCTTCCTCTGGGTAAGGTGTATTTCCATCAAGATCCTCCTAATTCTCACTGCTCTTGACTGGAGAAGGCTTGAACATCATCTATTTTAATTCTCCAAACAGCCTGTAAGGAAGCTGTTTGTATTCTCACCACTTCACAGATGAGGGGAACCTGAGCTTTCAAGTGGTTAAGCCATTAGCCCAAATTCCACAGCCTGTAAAAAGCTCAGGTAGTTTGAACCCAGAGACTGTCTTTGGCCATCCTATCTTCCAGTGACCTAGTAGACATGACAGCAATGTTTGTTGAATGACTGAATGAAGTGAACCCCTTCAAAGCACCTCTCTTGCTGGTCTCTGGAGTTGCACCATTAAAAGTGACTAGGATAATTTCCCAGGGAGTGACTCGAGGTTTGACCAGCTTTGCTCTCAAGGTGAGCATCATTTATAGCCCCTGATGATCCAGCCTCAACTTGACTCTCACCCGAGCTGCCCCTCTGGAAAGCTGAGGCTTGGGGTCTGGAGATTTGGCATGTTGATAACGACCCAGGAGCCATCACAAGCTACAATCACAAGACTGATCAACGGGCTGTGGAAAAGGCCCTTAAGGCAGTTGAACAGCCAACAGCATTTGTGCTAACACAAGAGATAAAAAAGGATGTCAAACAAGTAGAATGTTTTTTTCTACCCTAGTCTTTTGAAGAGGAAAAGAGAGAGAGAAAGACAGAGACAGAGAACGGAAGAGCAGGGGAAATGGGCCTAATTATAAATGAAGAGTGGCGTGAAGTTAGTGATGACTCATTTTTTAAATTGGTGTTTGACAAGAACAAGAAAGAACTGAAATCAGGACAATTAGGAAGTAATGAAGAGCTTAAAAACAGAGAGAAAAGCAGGTAAGAAAATCTCCCCGGAAGGCTGTGACTAGAAATGACAACGTGTGTCTGGGGGCCAGGCTGCCAGGTGGGTGTCCCAGAGGGGTTCTGCAAGAATAATTCCAAAGAGTTGCTGGGAATGACAGGGCCTCAGAAAACTCAGCAGGACCATCAATCTCACATCTGCCCACTCTTATCTTGTCCGGGGCACCATGATGATCTGATCCACTGTCTTCTGTCACCTATAGACCTGATGACTTCCTAATGATCTCCTTATTTCCTATTTCACCCTCTGCCTCAATCCATTTGCCTCAGACAGCCAGAGGAATCTGTCTGGAAACAAAGTAATTGTCAAGTGTTTATTCCAGAGCCTTCTGTTGTTTCCCAGTACATTTCCCAGGGCATAAAATCCAACACCTCACCTTGGTCCCCAAATTCTAAACTAAAGTATGAGCTGATGTCCACCTGTCTAGCCCCATCTCAAACCAGGTGGCCCCTCACTCTGTACATGTGAGGATACTGGTGTCCTCAAACATACCAAGTTCATTCTGACCTCAGGGCCTTTGCACATGCTGTTTCCACTGCATGGAACCCCCCCTTCTTCACATAGGGGTGGGGGTACTCCTTCTTGACCTTCAAATTTAAGCTTCAGGTCAGAAATTTCCTAGGACACCTTACTGAAGTAAGTCTCCCCTGTTATTCTCTCTAACTGCAGTCCATGGCATTTCTTTGTGTCCCTTATCATGGCTTATACTTACAGCTTTTGTTCATTTGCTTGTTTTAATGTTGTTTAGTTCCTCCTCTGGACTACGAAATCAGGGACTGTGATTTTTATTTAGCAAAGCATTATCTAGTACCTAACACAACAAATTACATGTACTAGAAAAAAATGAGAAAGCAGCCATCTAATACGGTGGTTCTGGCTGGCTTCAGGCATGGCTGCATCCAGGAGATCTGTGTAATCAAGACTCTTTATCTGGCTCAGTGCCCATAACACAGTGGTTATGGCACCAGCCACATACACCAAGGGTGTGCAGGTTCAAATTCAGCCTGGGCCAACTAAACAACTGCAACAAAAAAAATAGCCGGGCATTGTGGTGGGCATCTGTAGTCTCAGCTACTTGGGAGGCTGAGGCAAGAGAATTGCTTAAGCCCAAGAGTTTGAGGTTGCTGTGAGCTATGATGCCATGGCACTCTGCTGAGGATGACATAGTGAGACTCTCAGATCTGCTTTCCTCTGTGCTGTCATCACGCTCAGGCAGGGTCTCACCTTCTGGGCAGGATGCTCATATGTCAGGATTACCCTAGTGGCACCAGAATACCTAAGTGTGCAAATACTTAACTCTAGATAAATCAGAGCAGATTATAGGTGGTCTCTGTCAAGAATGTCACTTTCAGTCACTGACAAACTTTCAAAGACAGGAAAAAAGGACCTGGGCTCACAAAGACACAGATGCGGGTCTTCCCACTTCCCACCCTATGTCATCCACGCAGCACATGTCTGCCAGCCACATACACCCAAGGTGGCGGGTTCGAGTCCCCAGCCCGGCCCGCCAAACAACAATGATGGCTGCAACCAAAAAATGGCTGGGCATTGTGGCGGGCGCCTGTGGTCCCAGCTACTTGGGATGCTGAGGCAGGAGACTCGCTTGAGCCCAGGAGTTGGAGGTTGCTGTGAGCTGTGATGCCATGGCACTCTACCCAGGGAGATAGCTTGAGGCTCCATCTCAAAAAAAAAAAAAAAAAAGAAACCATAACTGGGGAGAGTTGTCAGCCCTGATAGTTACAAGATACTGCATCACTTTATATCTCTGCAAAATGATTTTCCAACCCTAAAATCTGGGGATGCCCATGAGGGTACGCAGCTTCACCTGTCTAGCGGGGCTGAGAATTGCAAGTAAATAGCACTGAGCTAATATTTACTCCAGAAAGGGCAACTTCCAGCAGTAGTCATCTTTGGGGAGGCCAAGCTTTGAGGTGGGTTTGTTTTCACCAATCTTGCAGTTTGGGGCTTGGGGGCCATCTGGAAGACACTGAAATTAGAGACCAAAGAATTAGAAGACATTGTTTTGTTTTCAAGATGACTATTCGAGCAATAGTGGCACATAGTTTTTATCTCAAATGTCATCTCAGAGGGTTTAGTAATGACCCAGACCACAGTGTGGAGAGCGGGTCCAGGTTCAGCAAGAGGTTATGCTGTGATCCACTAGTAATGTCTGCCAGGGACGTGGGAATAGTTGGTTGTGCTTGCCTGCAAATGGCTAACATTGTGCAGCCTAGTGAAAAATGCTCAGCTAGAAGTAGATGCAAAGTAATAAAAGTGATCCTCCTGCGGCCATGTATCACAATGAAAACAGACCATAAAGACCACTCCTGGGTCCACCACTGGTATACTGCAGATCTTTGACCAAATCAAATACCTCTGAACCTCAATTTCCTCACTGTCTCATTACTGTAGTGATAATAACATTCCTGCCACATAGCATTTGTTTAAGGATTAAATGATATCCTATCCACAAAATTATTTATACATGGTAGGAACTCAGTAAACCTTCTTTCTCTCCTTCCCACCTCTCCTGCTAAACCCTCCCAACCTGAGAAAGTAAGAAGTCAGGAAAGGAAGGGAAAAGCCCCTGAAATAACTAATAAAACAGGAGTGTAGAGGGACTGATCTGGAAATGAACTGAAATTGGAACTATTGTAAAGCAATGGAGAGTTTAACAAAACAACCCCATAGTTTCCAGAGCCGGAGCGATACCTTGTCTGGCTAGTATGTAGCCTCCCCAGAAAGACTCACGGAGGTGGCAAGGAGCACGCATATTACAGCCAGACTATGCTGTGTTAAAACTCAACTCTCCCACATGCTGGCTATGTGATGTCACCTCTCTGGGCCTCAGTTTTCTCATCTGTAAAATGGGAGTGATCTGAGTACTTTCCCTGTAAATTCGGTCATAATGTAATAGTAATTGTTATGATGATGATTTGGCAAGCATCTGCTTCCTCTGTGGCCTAGAAGCACACCATTCAGCCCCTTTCTTTCTGTCAGATCCTGGATAACATGGGATATTGAAGAAATAACCACAGAGAAGAATTCCCCTGTGCCTTCAAGGAGAGATGCCTCTCCCGGGGCCAGGGTGTTGGAGGGTAACAAGCCTGCCAGTGAACACGCAAGGCGGAGGTCTCTGAGTCTCATCCGGGCAGATGGCGTCCCCAGGGTCCATCATTAACCATCACAACAGCAGAACCTTGCCACTTCCCACTCTAATGCCCCTGTAATCAGTCAAGAAACATTGCAATTCAATATTTGGAAACAATTAGGCCAGTTCACGGCCTCTGCAGAATTAGTTAATGTGGACGTGACCATAAATTAAGGGGAAGCAGGGTGGACACAAGGGGATGAGGTCACAGCAACCAAAGACCTCTCTCTGGTTCAGAGGAGAGTCCCTGGGGAAGGGAATGACAGGGATGGGGGAGTGGGGTCCTTCACTTACTTCAGTCACAGAGATGGGGGCCACCACCCACCAGGAGCCTCCAGGCACCTTCCGCCAAAGGCCTGAGGCCAGGGCCCCAGAGCTCAGGTGTCAGGGGTGGGGAGGGGACCCTGAGTGTCCAGAGCTCAGGCAGGCCACCTCGGCCCTTCTCAGCCTCCCCCTCCCCATGCAGGCCTGCCCCAGTGCCTTCCTTGATCTAAGAGGAAGATGGGATAAACTCATTGTCTCTTCGTCTCTCTGGAACAGTCCTAGTTTGGGGTAATTCTTGGGGCAACATAACAGTGATGCCCCTCACCAACCCAGCTCCTTGGGGCCCATTTCTCAAAAGGTCCAACCTACATCCCCCAAGAAGCAGGTGCTTAGAGGTCAGGCCAACTTTGGTTTGAGTCTCTACTTGGGTACATGCTGTCTGTGTGACCACGTGTGTCACTCGTATCCCTCCAAGCTTCAGTTTTCCCATCTGTAAAATGGGGGTTTCTTTTTAAAAGTAGACAAATAGAGCCGAGTGCAGTGGCTCACACCTGTAATCCCAGCACACTGGCAGGCTGAGGTGGAAGGATTGTTTTGAGGCCAGGAGTTTGAGGCCAGCCTGGGCAATATAATGAGACTCCATCTCTTAAAAAAATAAAATAAAATAGAAAAATTAGCTGGGCATAGTGGTTTGCTGTAGTCTCAGCTACTTGGGAGGCTGAGGCAGGAAGATCACTTGAGCCCAGGGATGTAAGGCTGCAGTGAGCTATGATGATGATACTGCACAGAGTGAGATCCTGTCATAAATAAATAAATAAAATAAGAAAAAAGTAGACAAAAGGGTGAAACCCAGTACCTGGCTCATAGAGTAGCTGGTCAGTCTAGCTTCCTATTGGCAGTTCCTGGAGTTAAGAGAAAAATAGCGAAGACGTTTAAGGGCTTCAGAGCTTATAAATGCTGTCCGTCCTCTTAAAGGCCAAGAAAGGAAGCAGCCATCTCACCCTGCACCCAAGCTCACACACACACGGCCCTTGGCAAGCCTGACATTCATACTTGCTGGCTATAGGTCGGAGGTATCAGTTCCTTGCCTCATGGGCCTCTCCACAGGGAGGCTCACAGCCTGCCCTCCTGCTTTCCTTAGGGCTCCAAGGAAATGAGGGCAAGGGGAGACAGAAAAGGGAAGCCACTGCCTTTTTGTCACTTGATCTCAGAAGTGACACCCCCTCACTTTTGCTGTATCTCTTCTCTAAAAGCAAGTCACAGGTCCCACCCACACTCCAGGGAAAGATATCCAGGTGTCAATTCCTGGAGGTGAGATTGGGAAGGCCAGGAATCTAGGCAGGAACCTTGGAAGTGGCTGACCCCTAAGGGACACTTAGTGTCCTTACTGAGTGCTTTTCAAAAGAGCTGGAAGTTTTTGAATATTCTCATCACAGGCATCATCCTATTTAATCCTCTCTACACTCCCATGGGGTGAGTAATACCTGGTACTTGGTTGGAAAGAATGAAACACATAATTATCCAACAGAGCAAAAGGGGAATTCTCTCCTTAAAAACATGGTGGGAGGGAAGCTGGCAACAAAGAAAAATGGTTACTAAGAGAACAAAAGGCAAAAGAGAAAAAGCCTGCTGAATACCATGGACTACCCCCATTTTACAGGTGAGAAAGTTGAGGCCCAGAGACTCCCAGTAATTTGACTAGACAGCAGGAGGAGCTGGAACTGTGTTTTCAGCTTTAGAATCTCATACCACAAAGGTCAGGCCACTGTCCTTGGGATCCAACCATGGACAAGGTCTGGGCTGCCCTAAACTTGGACAGTTGAATCTCTGATTAATGGTGTCAGGAAGCCAGCATCCTGGCTGGTCAGGGGAACCTTGCAAATGAAGCCTAATTCAATAATGTGATTTCCTTGCCCAGGGCAGACTGAGTGCTCTGGGCCAAGGGGAGCAAAGCCTTAGCCTGTCTGGCTAGTGTCATTGGGGACTTGAAGGTCCCTTGATAATTCTAGCCATCACCATCGATTGAGGTTAAAATCAGGAGAGCAGAGCTATTGGAAGGAAACCGCCTTGAATCCCCAAGGTGGTAAAGCATGGTGGTGTAACCCAGCAGAGGCCAGCCCCATCCTGGGCTTCACATCCTGAGCCCTACAAGCCCAGAGCAAGCCAGCCTTCCAGATGTGAGCAGAGTTCATACCCGGAAGGGATGGGACTTATACACCAGCCAGGCCTACTTCCCTGTCCCACTTCTGCACTATCTGATTTCAGGACCCTAACAGCCCATACAACCCCTCCAAGGCCCAGTCTCCTGATCTTTGAAATGAAATCGATGATTACTCCACCCCACAGGACTACTAGGAAGCTGAGAATCACAGACTCGGCAAAGCACTCAACACATATGAGGGGCTTCATAAACAGTCACTGCCCCCAGCGTATGGGACATGCCAGGCCGAGTTCCACTGCCTTCATGCTTGTGTTCCTCAAGCCTGGCTCAGACTTGGTCCATACTCACATTTAGTCAATCAATGAGAAAATCAAGGAAGAATGCAATTTCTCTCTCTCTCTTTTTTTTTGGCCAGGGGTGTATTTGAACCCACCACCTCTGACATATGGGGCCGGCACCCTACTCCTTGAGCCACAGGCACTGCCCAATTTATCTCTTTTTTAAAAAAAAAAATTCCATAACAGATGAATGAATGCAGTTTCTGAACAGGGTGAAGGTTTGGAGGATGTAAGTCCAAGAGTTCGAGCCGTTTTCTTAGATGTAGAATGCATGTGACGTGAGCTACGGTCCTATTTCTAAAGCTTTGGCCAAATGAGCCAATGATGTCAACTCCCTGGCTGCCAATGCGGGTTGTTCTCCCCACCTCAAAGAGCAGTGTGCCCCACTGCGAGGTCACCATGTGTGAGACTGCTCATAAGCAGCTCTCGTCTCTCATCAAAGAGGGCTCCCTAAGACTCCACAGGGACAGGGATGAATCTGGGGTGCCTGCCATGTGCCCTCCTGTGGACCCGTCTACATGATCCACAGCAATTCTCACTTGCTAGAAAGCCCTGAAATAACGTACTTGGTCTGTGACCTTGAGAGAAAAACTTCACCTCTCTGAGCCTCTGAAAATGAGGTTACTTCAGTGTGTCTCAGAGCTCTCATGAGGTCTTGGAGGGAACACCTGTATCACAGTGCCTGGCGTCTGTTATAAATCCTCAGTGAATGGACGTTCCCCTTGCTATTAAGTGCTGATGAGTCTGTAACTCCTGAGATCTCTCTGGAATCCCGAAGACTGAAGCTGGCTGTACATCCCTAGAAATAGATCAAGGAGAGGCAGAGCGGTTGCTGGCAGCTCAAGTGAGGGGGAGGAGACGGGGTCTTCTTTCTGAAGGCTCAGGGCGGTCTGGGGAGAAGCCAGGTGACCAGCCCCTTACCACCGCTGCATATGCATCACGTTTCTACCTGCAGCAATCTTGGTGTTTTCCCTTCTGCTTGGCATAGAGGGCAAAGAAACCCTCCACCCTAGCTCAATATGCACCAGTTTCCTAAGGGGAGACAAGAGCAGACATATGACAGATGATAAATGACAGTCACAGCCACCGGTGGTCTCAGTGCCCATCAGAGCTCCTGGCACACAGGACACGCATGCCTGGGCATGTGTCTGTGTGTGCCCGTGTGTGTATCTATTGCGTGTGAAATGCTCTGTTCTCTGCAGCCTGGTCTTTGTGAACCAGTGGCAGATCCAGCATGCAGGCTGCAGGAAGTGTCTTCTCATCCGCCGCACTGGGGGCTGCTGGCTGCAGATGGTCACATATTAAATTCTGCTCAGTCTTCCATCTGGTGGCTGCTGCGGCTGGCTGGGAGAACTCCTCATGGGCTCTGAACAAGCTACTCTACCCGACCTGACCCTCTGGTGACCTCACAGAGGACTATGTTCAGCTAACCAAGAGGGTCCATCTGCCCCTCTAGTCAACTGTTCCCTGTCCCCCACTCAAGACAGCCTCCCCACCTTCAGCTCTCAGTTTGCTCCCCCAGAGCAGAGAATAACAGCATTTGGTCAGCCAGTTGTCACACCCTGCCTCCCTTGGGCATCTGCCTGAACCCCCCTGAGTCTCAGTTTGCTCTTCTGTGATCCCATGTCACAGGGCCTTTGGAGGATGAAATAGATGATATCACATGTAGACTTGGGTCTGTCACCTCAGATCGTGCTTTGTGGTGGGGGCTGCCCTGCACACTGTAGGACACTGAGCGACTTCCCTGGTCTCCACCCACTAGATGCCAGGAGCACCCGACTCCCAGCTGTGGCACCCTGAAATGTCTCCAGGCACTGCCAAATGTCCCCTGGGGGGCCAATGTCACCCTGCTGAGAATCACTGGTGTAGATCATTTCCTGCTGTGTCTGGCATGTGCTCAGCATTTGATAGATGGAGGCTACACAGAACCAGCAACTGTTTTCTCATCTAAAGGAGATGGTGCAGCCACAGGGTGCTCTGAAGGCTGCCAGGCACGCAGAAGTATTCAACAAATGTTAGCTGTTACCACTGTGTTGTTGTCTTGCCAAAGGACCTTTTGACTCATCCCTAGACTAGGAGTTCAAAGTTGAAATCTGTGTGTGGTCCAACATTCATTCATCAAACACTTATGGAGAGCTACAGGGGCTGGATAGACACATGGGCCCAGTTCTCAAGTAGATAAGAGAAGGGGCAGGAGAGGGGGAGACACCTGAGGCTGGAAAAGTGCCCACTTTCATTCTACAGGAAAGCTAACATTTGGGGTGACGTGTAGAAATAGAAAGCCACCTTGGCAGGGGCTTTCCTCCCCCTGCAATAATTCCAACCAACCAGATGCAATGGGCAGCCCAGTCCCTGCCCTATTTCCCACTCAATCTCACCATCCCTGGCTCATTTTCCTAGAAGCATCATGATCCTGCTCAATGGACTGGTCTGCTGGGCCTGGCACAGAGAGGGTTCCCAGGACATGGAACTTTCAGTGCTAAAACCAGGAAAGTTCTGGGCACACCAGCCAGGTCAGTCACAGGCCCTTTACACTTGCCCTCTGAGGCTTCTGTGAGCAAAGCAACCTGGGATGAATTCAGGTCCACCCAGTCAGCCTTCTAATCCCCCCAAAGGAGCAGGTTCAGAGCCAGGGGCCCAACAGCTACTCAAAAAAGCCCACCACTCTTCTGAGGCAGGAGAATCCTGGAACAGATAGGGAGGGCCAGAGAAGGGAAGGGACTTCTCCGGGGCCACCTATAGGGTTAACAGCAGAGCTGAGACCAGTGGACAGGACTTCTAGATAAACAGAATGATTTAGATTAAAATTTAAAGCAGAATAATGACAAGAACTGGGGTTTACCAAGTTCTTTGCTCACAGCAGCCCTACACTGAACACTGCTGGCATCATTTCACTGAATGCCCCCATCTGGACCCCCAAAGTTAGTACTTTTATTAATCAGGACCATTTTACAGAGGGAGAATCTGAGGCATGGATATGTTCAATGACTTGCCCTAGGGGACTAGCTAGAAAATGGTAGAGTCAGGATTCAAGCCCAAGAAGACAGACAACACAAGTGTCTGGAGTAACTACCATGCCCTGCAGCTTCCTATGAGCAGTCTCTCACCCTGGACCCAAGTGGCACTGCTGTTAGCAGGTCTATGTCAGGGACCCTTAGGAGGGAGCGTCCTACAGGGAGGAACACACACACGTAACCCTATTACTTATGATGGAGTCTCTACCACCAGAAGTGGACAATGCTTACCTTAGATAACGACTTGCTGGCAGTAAGGGCATTGCAAACACTGGGTAAGCTACAGCAATTGCAGAGGGGCCCCTCCCTACTGTGGTGGAGAACATTAACTCTCTTTGGCATCCCCAGAGTCCTGAGGGATACAGGCAAGTAACAAGAGGCAGAAGTGTCACACTGGGAGGCCAAGGCAGGTGGATTGCCTGAGCTCAGGAGCTTGAGACCAGCCTGAGCAAGAGTAAGACCCTGTCTCTAAAAAGTAGCCAAGCATTGTGGTGGGCACCTAGAGTCACAGCTACTTGGGAGGCTGGGACAAGAGCATCATTTGAGCCCAAGAGTTTGAAGTGGCTGTGAGCTATGATGCCACAGCACTCTACTGAGGACGACAAAGTGAGATTCTGTCTCAAAGATAGATAAGTAAATAAATAAATAATAGAAAGAGGCAGAAATGAAAGAAGAGGTGATATTTGTGCAGAAGTATTTATTGAGACTCTGAGCTGTTGGAGAACCAGCCATGAACACAGGGACAGAGACAGAGACAGGCAGCCAGGGAGCCAGGGGAAGTGTGATCTGTGCCAGGGTGGAGGTGAGCTCAGGGTACTCTGGAAACACAAAGGGGCCGCTTCACCCCGTCTTTCAAGAAAGGAGGGGCTTCCTGGAGGAGGTGACGTTTTAACTCACATTTGATGGATAAGTAAGAGGTAACCAAGTAAAGAGGGCTGGGAAGGTATTCAAGACATGAAGGAGAGCATGAGCGAAGGCCCTGGGGTGGAAGCCAGTGGTCCATTATAGCAACTGTGAGTCTCTCTATTCAGCGCCAGAGGAGGGGGCGGGATGTGGCGAGGTTGGCGGGGTGGGCAGAGGCCAGATCAGAGAGGAACCTGTGGCTAATTCTGTCCTGAGTGGCCACAGACAGGCTTGAAGTAAGAAGGAGACAAGAGTATACTTGTGTTCTAGAAAATCACTCTCACTGCTAGGTGGAGAATGGATTAGACCAGCGGGGTGAAGCTAGTGTGGATGTGAACTATGTCTTCTTAATTATCTTCAACACTTACCACAGTGGATGGATGAATTCAAGGAAGGAAAGAAGAAAAAAAGGAAGAAGAGGGAGAGAGGAATGAAGGAACCTATAGGGTAAAACAGAACCAGCGAGCACAGATCCAAAGAGTAAATTCTGTATTCCTCATATATATTCCTCATCTATAAAATGGCAGTTGTTAGTATCACCTACACTGGGTTATTGAGAGAGTTTGATATGACAAAAGATATAAAGGGCTATATCAATCAGAATTCCCTTGGTTGTAAGTGACAGAAACTCAACTCCAGATTGGAATATGAAAAATGGTCCAAAGATGGCAAGAAGCACCTTGAAAGATAGTGAAGTCTCTATATTGGGGTCTATTGAAACAGACTAAGATGGGATTTAAATATTATAGTATTAGTACATTATTTTTGAATAGGACTTTCCATTTCTATAACAGTCTTTTGTACTTTCTCTACTGTAATTGTCATAACAATCCTGTATCTCAAATTTTATCCTTAGTAGTATCCCCTGATCATAAATCAGGAAATTCAAAGTCAGAAAAGTTAAGTGACTTTCTCCGCTAGTAACAAACAGAACTCACTCTAAAAGTCTCCCAATTCTAAGTTTCTAATCCTACTCTTAAGGTCCCTCTAGCCTTAAGGTCCCTCTTAAGGTCCCTCTATCCCTGAAATGGTCATTTTCTTGGATGGAAACACACCTACCCTACAGAAACTTATACTAGCAACATAAAACATCATGTAAGGTCCAGCCCAAACAATTCATTCTTCAGGAAAGATAAAGCAACACAATGGAAATAGAGCAGATCTAGAGTTATCAGACCAGGCCTCTTACTGACTGTATGGCCTTGGATAAGTCACTTCACCTCTCTGAGCCTCAAGTTCCTCATCTATAAAACAGTGGTTATTAATATCAACTTCACAGTTGTTAAGAGAGTGCAATGGGACAAAGTATATGAAAGGCTGTATTGGTCAGAATTCTTTTAGTTATAGTGACTGAAACCCAACTCCAGATAGACAGATAAAAGAATGCACTGAACCCCTAATTTCCTCTGTTTCCATCAGTCTCCTCTCTTCAGTTATATATCTCAGTATTTCCTCCAGCAGATGAGCTTTTTCCAAACAACAAGAACAATACTACCCACCGCCTAAGCTTAGCAGCCTCAGCAAAAAGGTTAGCTTCCTACCCACTAACAGTATATCAGTTCCAGGGAAGGGACCTGATTGGTCCTGCTTGAGTCACATATTCACCTGAAGACCAATCACTTTGAAAGAAGGGTATGAAGTACTATGATTGGCTAGGCCTTAATTATGTACTCACTACTGTGACCAGGAAAGTAGGGTCTATTTAGGTGGAAAGATTTCTAAAATGTTACTAAAACCCATTACAAATATTTAGAACAATGTTTGGAAGGTAGTGTCTGTTCATTAAATGTTATTGCTGCTATAATCATCTCAGGGAGTTGATGACAGCTTTATTTGTACAGGCAGCCCCCAAAGATAGGTTCTGTAGGTTTGTTCTTAAGTTGAAGTTATATGAAAGCTGCAATAGATACATTTACCTGTAATAGCCTCCGCTTGTAAGTGTGAGTTGTACATTGCTTCATCAGCCTAGAGGTTTCCTCTTCAAAGGACAATTTAAATGTAACAATTAAACTGTGGGGCTTGGCGCACCATGGGCCTAACTCTCCCATACCCCCAAACAGACAAACTTAGCTCTGTGTTTACTTCTTATTTTATTCACCCATTTTCCTTTCATTCATTACTTTATTTAATGGTATTTTTTGTGTACCCACATTGTGCTCCTACTCAGCTTTGGGTTTCTGCAATAGACAGAACATACACAGCCTTCATGCTCAATTTCTAGCTCTTTCTCTGACTCAGCTTTACTTTTCTTTTCTCTCTTTTGTTGGAAAACTCAAAATGTTTACCTCACTGAAGGAGGGTTAAAAAGATCTCTGCTTATGGCTCAGAATGTGAGTGGCTAGGTCAATGAATATGTGTTGGTTGGTTCAATCACAATTCCCTGGACAACTGATTGGGAAGGAGGTGCATGTCCACTGAGGATTTAAAACTGGTTTCAAGCCCAGGTCTCACGGTACTACGTACATGTTCTTTGTGTGGCCCCAAAGGCACTTTTAAAATGTGATTCGTTGCCAGCATTTAAAATTCATAGATTTTCTTGTCAAATTTGGGGCTTCTCTTGAGTATCCAGAAGACTTAATAAAATGGAATTTGTTTTCCACATGGAAAAAATCGGCTAGAGCCTTGTTGTGTGCATCCCCTTTACCCATGCCCTGAGCTCTCTGGTTCTCAATGTCCCCATGTGACTCAGTTCTCTGATTCACTGGGTTGGTTCTTGAAAGCATTTGAGTTTGCTACCCTGCGCCTTTGGCCACTGGGTGACAATGTCAGATTTTCCTGAGGTCTGTCCCTGACCAGGCTGCCCCCCAGCCTACCCAGTATCCCTTTCTTCTCTATCAGCTTCTCCAAAACTCCTGCGAAGTAAAAGACCTGCAGCCTAGAAGGGGAAAAAGGAGCCTCCTCCAGAGGCAGGTGAAGCTCAGCCTTGCCTCTTTTGTACTGTTTTCAAACCCCAGCCTATTAGGTGAAGCTGCTTGAAGGAATAAAAGGCAGAAATTCAAGTGGTTTTCATTGCATCAAGGATGAGTGGGTGTTTTACCAAGTGAAGAAGGAAGGCAGTTCTAAGCATCATCAGAATTACCTTCATTCAGCCTTTGAATAGCTTGATTCTCAGGCTGCTCTGAGCTCAGAGAGCCTCTTCAATGGGCATATAAGAGCAAAGAAATGGGTGGTTCTTCAGTCTCCTGGCAGGGTTTGGGGGGGTCTTTGAAATTACTTTTGGATGATTCTTACCCACTTACTTCCAAAGGATGGTAGAAGTAAGGAAGAGATGATTCACATTCTGATTCAAAGAATGGTTATTGAGTACCTACTAGGCACCTTCAATACCCAAACATCTTTGGATTCTTATGTCCAACTTCCTACTTGACATATCCACTCAGATGTCTCCCAGACATTGCAAACATCTATGTTCTGAAGTCAATGCTTTACTCCTAAAAAAAAAAAAAAAAACAAGGGAAAGAAAGAAGAAAAATTAATTCTCTGACATCATCTTTGGCTCCATAAACATCAACTCCATCTCCACAGTTGTTCAAGGTAAAACTTAGAAGTTGTCTTTAGCCTCCTTTTCACTTATCCACCCCTGCCAATCCATCACCAAATCTTGTTGGTTCCATCTGTCCAACCGATCTGCCCCCTGGTTAGTTAAGGTAGTGCTGGCTGTTGCAACAGGCAGACTGTGTAATCTCAGGGGCTTGATATGATAAAAGTTTATTCTGCAGTCAAATAAAGTCTAAGGAAGGGTTCAGGTGGTGATTCAGAGACTCAGAGGGGCTCCCATCTTATGACTCTGTCATCTCCTAGGGCCTTTGCCTTTTGACCAGCACACAGGAAAAGAGAAGACAGGGAAGACACATCTGCTCTTAACCACTTCTGCCCACAAGTGAGGTCATCACTTCTGCCACTCCCATTCATTGGTGAGAACCAATCACATGATCTCATCTTGTGCAAAGGATGCTGGGAAATGTAGTCTCTGGCTGGCTGCTGCTTCCTGGCCACAGCCATAAACTATAGAAGTGGAGCACAAACCTTTGGTTGACGCCCAACCACCTCTGCTTTACTCATTTCTTCCACCTTCACTGCCACCACCCAAGTTGAAGCCACCATCAGGTCTTGCTTGAGTGATTGCAACAGTCCCTTCTGGTCTCCCTGACTCTGTTCCTTTCCCTTCTCATGTATGTTCTTGATGTGCCAGCCAGAGTGGTCCTTCAGACCACAGAACAGACCGTGGTGCTTCCTGTGCTCAATAAAGTACAAACTCCTCTCTGAGTATATGAGGCCCTGCCTGGCCTAGTGCCTGCCACCTCTCCCACCTCATAGTCTTCTTCTCCATCACCCATGGTCCCCCAGGCCCCTCCCAACATCCACCTCCACCGTGGCTTATTCTGTTGGCTCCACCTGAATCACCTTTCCTCCTAGCTGACTGTCCTCATCCTCCAAGACTCAGTTCAAACCCATATCTCTTTCAGTCCAAATGAGGCCCCTGTATAAGGAGGTGGCTTTTCATAGTGAATAACTAAATATTTATTAGTGCAGCACTTTGCTAATGTGTCTTTTCCTGCATAGAGTGTAAAGTCCTGAAAGGTAAGATCAGTATCTGTTCTATCTACCTCTGTGTCCCCAGCACCTTGCACATTTCCAGGCACATAGAAGGGGCTCAGTACATACTTATTAGATGAAGGAATAAATGATTACACGATGATGTGATGTATAATCATTCCCATTTTACAAATGAGGAGAGGAAGCTTGGAGACAAGAAGTGGTTTTCCCCCAAGGTCATACACCAAGGAAGCGGTGGGCCCACTTGGGTCTTTGGTTTTCCAGCAGGTCTCTTCTTAGTTTTTGCATTGGATGTACTTTAAGAGAATTTTCTTTGTTTTCCTCCAGACCTTCCTTCCCACTTCTACTTCCCCAGAGCCTGGGACATGCACCACTGCTTTCCACCTTCTCTGGACCCTAAGTTGGCATAGGTCATGGCAGAGAAAGACCTCCCCAGTATCAGTCAGTGCCCTCGCAGAAAAGGGATGTCCACTCAAACTGTGTCATTGAGGAGAGATTAATGAAGGGCCCGTTTACCAGGTCAGGGATGAGAGAAACCAACAAGGAATAGTGCAAGACCCAGCACCATGGGGAGAGCCTCAAAGACAAAAGGGAGGAGCAGCTGGGAGAACTTGGGAATGAGCCATGTGGAAAGGACAGCCTCCAGAGCAGGGACAGAGACCTCTGTGCTCCCCAGTCAAAGCAGGCACCCAGGAGGGAATAAACCCAACCTCCTCTTATCCCACCCCCATTATCCTGCCAGTGTTTTCTACTGACTGTATTCAACATGAAGGGAGGTTCGTTGACTGGGTCAGCCTCCAAGGGCATGAGTCAGGGTGGAGAAGCAGATGAATGGATCTAGAGGGGCAAACTGACAATATCCCATGCACCTTTCAGGGTGAACAATAAGAGGCAGCCCCATCCATCAGGGTTTCTTTGGTTTCAGTCACCCTCAACTGACTCCAGCAAAACTTAAGCAAAACAAGAAATATATTTGGAGGGATTTGGAATAACACCAAGATGGGGGGGGGTAGCTAAACAATAGACCTCAAGAATAGGAACCAGAGCCCCAAGATTCTGGTCAGATTTGTATCTTGGAAAGATCTCTATCAAGGGGGAGAGGATCACCCCAAAGAAAATTGGGGCACAGTTGCTGGAATAAAGGACATGAACGCTGAGGGAACAATAATTAGAGACATCCTGACTAGACTCACTCCTATCAAGAAGAAAATGAAACTAAGTCAGTTGAGAGGCAAATACCTCATCAGACCTCATAAGGATCATGTATTAGTGCTCAATCAACATTTGTGGGTTGGAGGAATAAATGAACCGAGGAATGCTAAAGAATTTGGGCTTTATCCAGAGGGCATCGGGGACTTTGAAGTGCTTCAAGCTCTGGAGGTGACATGATCAGAATTGTACCTTGGAAAGATCTCTCTGGCTTGGCCTGGGAGTCTGGATTGCAGGGTTCAGGGAAGCATGTTGTGACTGATGTGTCCCAGGTGAGGAAGGCGGTGGCTCAGACCAGAGTGTGGTCATAAAGAAGAAAGATGTGGTTATAGCTGAGCAATCCTTTAGGACTGTATAAAATGACAAGTTGGTCAAGCTGCTAAATACAGCTCAGAACCTGATTGGTGGGCCTGGTTGGGGGGGTGAGGCACTCAGCATATTCTAGCAAACTTGCCAGATGCTACATCCACCCTTATCCCACCACAACTATTGACTCTAAGACCCCAGATACCCCAGGGGTCCAAGCCAATCTTGCAAGGGGATATAAATGATCCCCCTCTAGCTTCCCATCACTGACCCCAGAGATCTTCCATTCTGTTGGCACAGGGAAAACCTTGCCCAAAGAATGAATGAGAAATCATCTCAGAGATATACACACCCTCCACATGGCATTTCTAGGGGGCTCCAGGGCAGCCCAGGACTAAACCACGGCTCTGGAAATGTGGTTCTCATTCAGCCAACCCTGAGCCATGTAAACCCTTAGGCCGGTGGTTATTTCCACCTTCAGCAAAATGTAAGCTCCCGGGGGTTCCTGAACGTGCCATTACTTCCAGGTCTTTGGAATGACTCCTTCCCTTCCTCCCTGTCCACCTTCCCTGGGCCACCTCCAATCATTCTGCAGCTCTCAGCTAGGAAGCTATACCTGCAGGGATATGAGCTCCTTTGCCCCAGGCTGGATAGGCATGGATGCTACATGGTCATTGTGTGACCTTGAGCAACTTAGTACTCTCA